>PVIY010005124.1:0-96618 GCA_004026745.1 Myrmecophaga tridactyla | reverse complement strand
ATGGGATCAGTGTTTGACACCAGCAGAGGGGCGTGGATCATGGCTTGAGCCTGGGGAGCACAATTTTAGGCTGGTTTTCCAGAGGGGTCAGGACCAAGGTGGCCAACCAGAGTGCTTGGCTGACCGGGCACTGGCAGGATGCACAGCTTCCCATTGGCGGTCATTTCTCTGAGATGGCCAAGGGGCTGGAGATGGCAGTGGAGTAACAACTGGGTCCTTCTTAACAGTTTCCTGGGGTTTCAGATCTCACCTGAGGCTCCATTCGAGGTCTGCTGTCACCATGGTTCCCTGTGGCACATTCCCAACCTGCTAAGCTCTTGTGGGGTGTGGGCCCCTAATCCTGACTCTTTGGCCGGTATTCATCGCTCAGGAGCCAGCCCAGCTTTGAGCCACTCACAGGCAGGCTCCAGTGTGGCTCTACGGGGACCTCCTCTCCCTTCCACTGGGGCAGGGGAGAGAGGGAGGCCAATGGAGACGCTCGTGAGTCCACCCCACAAGCGAGTCAGAGTGGTGTGGACAAGGAGAATTTAGGGCTCTGTCAGAGCAGATGAGGCTCCTTCAGCATTGAGGGAAGAGCACCCCATCCTTGTGCCTCAGGGTGTGCCCTACCTGCCTTGGCCTCCTTCTACCTGGAGATTTGTGAGGCCAGCAAATAAATGTTTGCTTTACTACATCCAAAGCAGTTATGATGTTCTATCCTTCAGTTTCAGGGAGAAACTGGAAGAGCTTTGCCCTGGTTCCCCTTTTAAGAGATGCAAGCACTCGTGAGAGGCAAACTACTCAACCCGAGGAGGTTCATCTGAGGACCTTTGAAGGGTCCCTTAAGCCAGAAGATGCCGAGGTCTTCAAGGACTCCGCTGCTTTAGGGGAGAAGTGAGGGACCCCTCCCCGGGCACTCTCGATGCAGGGCCCTGGAGACCCCCTCCGGCTGGGGCTCTGCTTAGGGAGCCCCAGTGCTCTGTCAGCTGCTCAGCCCAACGGCAGCTGCCCCAGGCCCTTTCCTAAGAAGGCACTGGACAAGGATTGTGTTTTTTTCCCCCCAAGGATTTCCTCCTTGGGAAAAGGGAGAGCTATGCATCCAACCCTGACTGTCCTGAGTGAATCTCCTAACAGAAAAATAACCTTGCTTTCAAGTTTGTACTGACTTTATTAAACATCATGAATGATAAAGCTCTACTTTGACCCATGCTACAGCCTTGTTTTCTTTGATATTATATTACTGGCAGAAAAAGTAAATGAAACCCAGGTAAAAACCTTTAGGACAGAATGCTTCCTTTGATGTAAAGTGCTGAGGCCTTCTTTCCTGTTGTGCTTAAAATCTCACCTGTCCAGAGTGGTTTGGGGGTGTGTGTCTGATGTCATCTGCTCCCCAGAGATTGTGGGGGAAGCTGGTCCCATTGTCAGCTCTGCTGGAATCAGCTCTGCCGAAGTGACTTCATCCTTCTGAGTGACACATTACGATCTCCGAAACATTTGCTCTGTCACTATTCAAATAAAAGTAGGGAACCATGCTCCAAAGTCATTGGCAAGAATTTTTCAGTGACTTTCCATTTGTAATAACCATAGCCCTGCTTCCCTGAAGTGGTTGGTGCATCCGCCCTCATCCAGCTTGTTATCTATCAAGTAAATAAACTAATTATTGAGTGTATCAAGTGTGAACTTTGTACCAGACATTGGGCTGGCAAAGCTAATTGGCTTTGTGTGGCCAGTGTGTTCAAGGTGTGTGTGTGTATGTGTGTGCACGCTACCCCATGTAGCTAGGCAGCCTCTGCTCAATCTTTACTTGTTACCAAGGAGTGAGGGCATGCCTTCTCATATATACTACTATAATCAGCTAAATGCGGCTTATTGGCCAAATCCAGCTTGCCACCAGAATTTGTAAATAAAGTATTATTGGAACATAGCCATGCCCATTCATTTATGCATTGCTATTAGGGGCAGAATTGGTAGTTTTGACAGAGACCAAATAAATGGTCACAAAGCCTAAAATATTTACTCTCTGGTCCTTTACAGAGAAGTTTGCTGACCCCTGCTTTATGGAAGAGAACTGAAGATGCCATGATCCAAGTGAAAGGTCTGAGCAAGACTGACTGGATTGTGTTACTGTCTGTGGAGTATGGGCTGAGCTGCCTTGGAGCACTGGTTCCTGGAAGGACAGATGACATTAGCTGAGGCTGGGGCTTATTGGGAGGAAAGAAGGGGGAGCCCTTCCTCCATCTTCCCCAGCACTGAATCTGCCTCCACTCACGAGGCCCAACAGAGGAGCCCCAGAGCCGGTCCACGAGGTGCCCTCATATGAAGTGAGTGTGGCCAGATCATGGCAAGTAAGCGTGGAGGTGTAAGACACGCTGGAATGTGTCTTTATGCAAAATGCTTGATACACAGGATCACCTTTGAACCAAACCTAACAGCCCAATGAGGTAGCCATCAGCTAAAGTAGGTCCATTTTACAGATTAGTAAACCAAGGCTGGGACAGTTAGTAAAGGTTACACAGCCAGTAAACAGGATTGGCTGGACCTGACCCCGGGCAATCTGACTCCAAAGCCGGTTTTTAACTGCTGAGCCAGGCTACCCAGCAGAGAACAGGCTGGGGCAGGCAGGCCTACCCCAGGCCAGGGAGAGATCCAAGGGCTTTGTGTTTCTTGTCCTGGGTCTGGGGCCAGGCTAGGTCCCACGGAGCCCTCTGCTCTCTCAGCACAGCATGCTCTGCTCAGATCCCCGACGCCTCCCTTGCTTTTTCCCGTAGGCCTTCCTCAGACATTGTGCAGATGCCCAATATCTGCAAATTTCTGTCAATTGGATTTGCTTTTCAATTTAATCTGAGCTGAAAAGAATCCTGTGGGAGTTCTTTTTTTTTTTTTCCCTTGTGGATGTCTTTTTGTAAAACAAATGATCACAACCCTTTTGTGTAAACCTGGGGTTGCTTAAAAGACACACCAGCAATTAGCCTGTTCTTTTTCTTGTTTTCGTTTTTTTCCCTCTCTTTCTCTGTCTTGTTATCTTCCTCTGTCTCCAAGTCTCTCCCTCAATCACCTGGAGCAGGATGAGCCACAGCCCACCACCCCAAAGAGACAGCTGCTTGGCTCAGTGAGCCCAGGAACAGCCGCGGCTGGGCAAAGTCAAGGTCGTTCTGCTCAGACCCCAGATCCGTGGTGGGGGTGTGCCGGGCTCCCCTTCCTCGGCCCCTCCCTTCCTGCACCACCCCTCAGAGACCGCATCTCTCCCTCTTCCCCCGGGGCGGGGGACACATGTAGGGGCCTGTTTGCAGGCTCGGAGGGATGGCGAGATGGGGAGGGTCTGCTGGATGCTCCCTTGGTGTGTCCTTTGTGGCGTGTTTACAGTCCCCAGTAGGAGGCAGGATGACCTCTGCATGGGGCAGACAAACTTATTGCTGACTTAGGTTTTTGCTCTGACTTAGGCCTGGCGAGAGGGGGTCAACGTGGGGTATGTGGCAGGGCCAGCAGGTCTAGGGGCTGCCTGGGGGCTGGGGGTCGGGGTAGGAAGGTCAAAAGGCTGTCTGTCCCTTTCCCTGCCTGCATCCAGCTTCTCACATCCCTGGCCCCATTTCCCCTCATTTTCCTCCACACTTGATTTGAAAGGTCCTGTCCTGGGACTGTTGCCTCTTCAGGCTGTTTCTTCCATACATTGTTGGGAGAAGGCTCTGAGGTCACTGATGTAAGGTGGGTATGACACAGCTGCTACAAGAAATCAGGAGCTGGAAAATGGAGGGCAGCTTGCCAAGCCACCTGGGGTGGCTGTGACTGAGTGCTGATGGCCAGGCACCGAGGCAGAGTGGGCAATGCTGGGGTCTGCACCGGCAGAAGGAGGCAGGACCCTGTGGGGTGGACCAAGCACAGGGCAGGAATCATGCAAGGCAGGCACCTGTCAGGGCTCAGCCAGGCAGAGACCCTGCCTTTGGTTTAGGGTGCTGGTTCAGCCCCACTAGCCAGCTCCCTGCCTGACCACACTGGTGACAGTATCCCCACCAGGGCCACCACACGCCACGTGCCGTGTGATGCTGGGCCAGCACAGCTCTTTGTTAACTCTGTACCTCCCAGAGAGCGAAGACCAACCTCTTCAGCCTGGGCCGTGCTGCAGGCTCCATCCTGACATGGAAGCCCCCTCTGCAGTCACCCCACCATGTCTGTACCTACCCCAAGCTCATCACTGCTCCTGGAACATGTCCAGTCCCCTGCCTCTGTGCCTCTGCTCACGCAACTCTCTCTGTAGGGGCTGCCCCCATCCCCCCTTCAAAGCCCAGCTTTGGATGGGTTCCTTGAATCCACTTTCATCCCCCTTAAAGGAACTTCCTTCTTGGTGGGCCGAGTCCTTTCTGTCCTTCTAACCTGCCCAAGCCTGTCTTGTCTCTCCCAGGCCCACAAGTCCTTTGAGGGTGGAGACCACCTTCTCCAGGTCTGTATCCCTTGAGGGATCCCCTGATGTCTGGGACTAAATGGGCTTAAATATGGGCCAGTCCAAGGGGCTGGGGCTGCTGTGGTTTCTGTGTGTTTGGAGGGTGCCAGTGGCTCTGATTCTGGTGGGTGACCCGAACCCCTGCTCCACCTCATAGCAGAAGGGGTTCCCCTGACCCCTTACAGAGCATGGTGTGTGCCTTTGGGTGGGAGAAGAGGGAGCTTTAAAACCAGCCCCAGACTGCCCTCTGGGCCAGAGAATGAGTACAAGATAAAACACTGAAATTTGGCAACAGCCTCATCCTCCTGGGCGCCGAGGCAGTCAGCAGCAACTCAAGAGGGGTGAGGAGCTGAGTCAGGTAGGGGCAACTGAGTAAGAGAGGGAGGATTGGGCTTCACCGGAGGCTGGACTTTAATGGTGAAATTACAGGCACAGTGACGACATTTTGAATTGCTGGAGTGGGAATTTTGAAAACCCCTTGAATGAAACTTCCAAAACAACCTCCCACTTCATTTACTTACAGGACTGGTAGGATCTGATGCTGTTGGTGTGTGAAACCATGTCCTCTGCCCTTATTGGCTCCAGAAGCCTCATCTTGTCTCTTGTCGTCTCCCCATCCCTGCCCTGGCAGGTTTCAGCAATGAGGAATGGAGGGTCTTGCTTCCTGATGGCAATCAGGGAAGTCCCTACTACCTTAGCAGCTAGCACCAACCTGCTCTCAGAGACTTCCCCCTCCCATCCTAGTTCTGTCCTGCCTCTGGGAGGGAACCGGCGTGCAATTCCCGAGTGATGCAAAGGCAGACAGGGCCTCCTGGCCTTGCTCCACCCCCTTCCCAGCACAGTCTTCTCCGGACACTCTGGCTCGGGAGGCAGGTGGCCTGGGCAGTTGCTGGGAGCCGGAATTGGCAAGACAAAAACAATAATAGCTAATAGCTGTCATCATGTTTTGAGTTCTTTCTTTGTGCTAAGCTTTGTTCTCTCATTTAAGCCCATGACAACTTCACAAGGGTTGAGAAATAAGGAAACTGAGGCTCAGGAGAAAAAGCTTGCCCAAGATCATACAGCCAGGCAGGGGCATGGTGGCCTGACACCCAAGTCTGTGTGCCTGATTTCTGCTAAGAAGCATTGGATGGGGACTTCCCTCCCTGAGGGATCTGATAAAAGGTGGGTGCTGGCTCTTGGGACTGGCTACCTTGTGGGTCAACCAGGTCAGCCCTTGGGTGTGGCCTTGCCTCCCAGGGTCAGTGCAAGAACTTTCATTAAGCTCTCCCACCTCCATGATCCCTGGCTTCTCACAGCATCCTCGGGCAAAATATTATGATTTCCATTTCACAGTTAGAGAAACTGAGGCCTGTGCTGGGACAGACATGCCTGGCATCAGATGCAAGAGAGGGAAGAGTTGGGACCAGAACCTGTGGCTCCAGCACCTGTGGCCTCTTCTGTCTTTCCCTGGCTGGGTGAGGCTGCTCTTAGGGTGGGTGATGACTCATCCAGGGCACGTGGGCGGGTGGGTGCTGCAGCTGTGGCTGGTGGGCGTGACCTACCTGGCGCCAAGGGCAGGTGACCCAGCCAGTTCTGCCTCTGACGCCTCATTCCAGCCATCCCTCTGCCTGCGATGAGAGCCTCCCAACGTGGCAGCCACAGCCCCGCCAGGGGGCCTTGGGCCCAGGACATGCGGTGATCTCAGAGCCAGGGAGGCTGCTGCCACCCAAAACTGTGCTGGGGTGAGTCCTTGCCGCACGCGGCAGCCGGTCCCTCTACGGCCCTAGGAGCCCAGAGCATGGACCTCAGGGGACCTTTGGGCCATATCTTTGCTGATAGGCTTTGGGGTAAGGGGTTGAGAGGGTGCTCGGGCAGTCTCGTGGGGAGAAGCTAAGGTAGATGGGAGCTCTTGGTCACAGGGTGTGTGAGAGCACAAATTCCGATAGACCCCGGAGTCTTTCCCTGAGGTTTGGGACTCTTGGGGTAGGTGAATGTTACGAGGCAGCCAAAAGGCAAGAGTGCATGTCCTTGTCTTGCCCAGCAGGTCCTCTTGCAGATGCGGTTCTCAGGGCAGGAATGCAATGGGAGTTCATGATGGATGAGTGGCCCCAGAGCTTGAAAGTGATGGGACAGGCATCTCACACGGGTGCTGAGCCAACAGCCGCTGGGCCTGGCTGGGCCTGTGCCACCAACCTCGGGCAAGGAAGGGCTCTGTGCATCCCTGCTCCCGGGACTTTGGGTCAATATCAGGGCTTGGCAGGCACAGCATTCCCCTTTCTTAGTGAAGTTCAATCCCGGGGTGGCAGTGGAGGAGCTGGGGCAGCGAGAGAGGCTTGCAGGTGAGAACGCAAGGTTTACGGGGTGACTCAGGCAGCTAATTATAGTTGCTGTAGGCCCAGTCCAGAGTTTTCCTGACTCTCTCTTGCCCTGGCTGCCCAGGACTTCCCCACATTCACGGCCACACAGCTGGGAGGATGTACTGGTCAGCTGTCACAGGTCAGGCCCATAGGGACTACTCAGCCCATTTCTCAGAAGGGAGAACAGAAGCCCGGTGAGGGATAATAGGCATGCTTTCCACCCCTCCTCCTTTCTTGGCCCATCCCAGGCTTCCAGACCCAGCTGCTCACAGGTCCCTTCAGGAGGTAGTAAGGGTGGCCCCAACCTCCTCAGAATCCTGGAGATATGGGCAGGGGCCCAGGCACCCTCACTTGGCCCTGGGAGCCCTTCTCCAGCCTCCTTGCCTAAGCTGCCTCTACTCCAGGGCCAAAACCCCCCTCTGGATGGGTTTTCCCACCCCCCCTCCAACCCCAAGTTGCTCACTTTTAGTGGAATGGGGACTCTGTCCCATTTCCAAACCTCACTGAAGTCTGATGACAGTCTAATCCAGACACTTCCTCCAGGAAGCTTTCCCATTTGGGGCAGGAAGACCAGTGGCCCCAGCTCCACCCCATCCCAAAATCTGTTCCCTCTACTCCTCACTCACTCTCTGAGTGAGTTCTCCGAGGGTGACTCAAGCTGAGCACAGACCCCATTAACTGCAGAGTCATATCCTGTCTATACAACCTTTTTCCTTATCCATCTCATCCTGTATGGCCAACTCTGCCTCCCCCATCCAGAGGGCCCCTGTTTGGGTCTCATCTCCTCTGTTGGACTAGTACCTCTCTCCTGGTTCCCTGGCCTCTGATCTCCCCCTTTTCCCCACTCCCCCAGCCTGCCCTCTCTAAAGAGGCTGCCCCTGGCCCTGGGTTCCCTTTTCCCCTCAGGGTCAGCCAGGCTCCTTCCTGATGTCCAAGGCCCTTACAACGTGGCCCAATCTGCTCCCCAGCCTCTCGCTGGCAGCTCCCTCGTGAACCATGCTCTCCAGTTGCACCAGTTCCCTACACTCACTGAACTTTCTTGATCCCTGCTCTCTGTTCAGACTGACCCCTCTGCCTGCAGAACCATCATCCACACAGAAAGTTAGTTTTTCATGCAATTTTATTGAGATATATTATCTATTCAGATACCATATCTATTCACATCCAAAGTGTACAATCAACGGTTCACAGCATCATCATATAGCTGTGCACTCATCATCACAATAGATTTTTGAACATATTCATTACTCCGGAAAAAAGAATAAAATTAAAAACGAAAGTAAAAAAGAATACCCAAAACATCTCACTCCCCCCTATTATTTATTTTTATTTTTTATCTTTATTTTCTTACTCATCTGCCCATATACTGGATAAAGGGAGTGTCAGTTACAAGGTTTTCACAATCACACAGTCACACCTTAAAAGCTCTGTAGTTATACAATCATCTTCGAGAATCAAGGCTATTGGATCACAGTTCAACAGTGTCAGGTATTTTCCTCTAGCTCCCCCAAAACACCAAAAACAGAAAAGGGGTATCTATATATTGCATAAAAATAACCTCCGGAATGACCTCTCGGCTGAATTTGAAATCTCTCAGCCACTGAAACGATGCTTTGTCTCATTTCTATTTCCCCTTTTGGTCAAGGGGGCTTTCTCAAGCCCACGATGCTAGGGTCAGGCTCATCCCTGGAAATCATGTCCCATGTTGCCAGGGAGATTTACACTTCTAGGAGTCATGTCCCACGTAGCAGGGAGGGCAGTGAGTTTGCCTGTGGAGTTGGGTTAGAGAGAGAGGCCACTTCTGAGCAACAAGAGGTGCTCTTGGGGTGACTCTTAGGCATAATCATAAATAGGTTTAGCTTCTCCTTTGTAGGAATAAGTTTCAAAAGGGCAAGCCCCAAGATTGAGGGATTGGCCTATTAAATCGACAGTCCCCAGAGCTTGTGAAACTATCAGGTTTTCCCAAGTGGGGAAGTTTGATATTTCCACATTTTCCCCTAGTCCCTCAAGGGGATTTTGCAGATACTTTTTAATCTTCTGCTCCAATTCCTCTAGGATGTATTGGGGCATCACACTAACCTGTACAAACCAACGAGATCTCACTCCCTATTCAAGTTTCCATATAAGTATGGTGTTCAAATAAACTGACTATATAAGTTAAATTAGATAGTGTGTACTGAAAATATAAATTTTGCACCAAATAAACATCTTTTCCTTTGGTCTCACACAGAAGTCGAAGTTTTAATATACAGTCAATATTATCCTTTATCCTTTAGTCTGATTTACCCTAGTCCTCTCCAGATCAGCTTCCTTCATATCTCTAATTGAAGTCTGATCCTTTTTTTCAGTGTTTTGAACAGCTGCTCCCTCTCCGTGTCTCAGGTGGAAGACAGCCGTGCTCGCTGCCGGCCTGGGGTCTGCCTGTGTGCTCCTAGAGCCTTAGTCATGAAGGTGACTAAGAATTTAGAGCATAGAGGTGCTAGAGCAGGGGGTAAGGGAAGCAATGCAGACAGTCTGAGGAAGAATGTTCTCCAGTCCCTGAGAGGTGGGGTTGCTAGGAAGGTAGGGAGGGGGCTCCATGTCTCAAGGGTAGGGGTTGGATGGTGCCACACGGAGCTCTGAAGCCCCCCACAGCTCTGCTGCACCTCCTCAACCTGGGTATCTGCCCTGTGATTGTGTTTCAGCCATGAATACCCACCCCAAGGAGATGATACCCCTCATGGGCAGGAGAGTCGTCGTCCCCAGTGGGAATCCTGCTGTCCTGCAGGACAAGAAGCCTGCCGAGGTCACCCCCACGAAGAAGAGGTAGGATTGGTAGGCTCAGGCCTGGCTCTGCACTGTGGAGGCACAGGAGAGGGCCCGGCACCCACCCTCAGGGAGCCCTCATTCTCATCTGGGGTGGCCTGTTGCCTGATGAGGTATAACTGAGGGGTGAGGCCAGGAACAACACTGTATACTTGGGGAGCTGAGCTGAGGAGGTCGCTATACCTGGCATAATCAGGGAGACCTCTCTGTTGGGGTCAAGGGGCAGGGAGACAGGAATAGTCAGGAAGGCTCTTACAGGAGGCGAGGGATTGCTGGAGCCACCTTTTAGTCAAGCAGCACTAAACGGGGAGGGAAATCCAGGTTGTCAGGAACCCAATAGCCACTCCCCCAACAATGGCCTCCCCAGTGGTTCCCCCAAGATCCCCAATGGTCCTCTAATGGTTCCGCCAGTGATCCCCTAGCTGGCCTCACCAAAGGTTCCACCAGTTGGTGTGCTTTTGACTCACACCAACAGTTTTCATACCCACCATGTGTTTGGTGCAGTTAGTCAAGCCCTCTAAACTCCTCTGTGTGATGGGGACACCACAATGCCATTGACTCATGGGATGATGGTTAATTGGGATCATGAGGACAGCATGCTCAGCACATGTTAGCATCGCTATTGTTTTCGTTACCTTGAGCTTCATCATCATCCTTGTCATCGTCACTCTGTGGGCCCCAGGAGCTGGGCAGGGCTGGGATGGTTATCTCTACTTCTCAGCTGGGGACACGCAGGCCTGGACCTGGAAAGGTGCTGCTCTAGGTTCACACCTCCTGGCCCTTGAGCTGCCTCCATTGCAGATTCCTCCCTCTCCAGCCAATTCCGAGACCCTTAAGCCTGAAGGTCTCCCACTCCAGTTGTGCTTCCTATGGACCAGGAGTGAGCCCCCAATCTAATGTGACCCATTTGTCCTGCTTTCCCTGTCCCCCTGCAAGGCCCCCTCTTAGACCAGAAGTGAGCCTGGTATTTTAACATTTGTCTTTTGGTTCAAGTAAAAGTTACTGACATCTCCAGTGCATCAGCCCAGGGCTGGGTCCAAGATGGAGAGACTGGGTCACAGAGAGAAATAATATGTACCTCTGTCACAGTCTGGTGAGAGGGGCTCCAAGGAGAATGTGGGTAGTCCCCTGACAGTGAACTAGGCAAGGTGGGAGTCTAAGGAGGGGTAGGTTAACCTGTGGGCAGTCTTGGTGCACTCCCTGGAAGAGGTGGTATTAGAGTGGATGTTGGCAATTGGAGAGGAAGGGCAAGGGCAACCTGGGCAGTGGGACATGTGAGCAAAGGCTCAGGGCAGGCACCAGTGAAGAGTCCAGTATGGCTGAAGTGCTGGGTGGGTGGAGGAATCTTTGGGGTGATGAGCCCCTTTGGGACTAGGTCTTAGGAGTTGGTGAAGGAACTTCATGGGCAGGAGAGTCATTGAGGGCAGTGGGAGCCTCAGAGGGATCTTGAGTGAGGGGAGGCATGATGAGATTAGCATTTTGGAAAGGCTGTTTTGTGTGATCCATGTGGATGATGGGTTGGAGGGGAGGCTGGGGTTGGGAAAGTTGTTGGGAAGGCCAGGTGATAGGCACTGGGGTCTGAGCCTGGGTGGTCAGGGATGGAGAGGAGGGAACAAATTGAGAGGTGTTAGTATTATGGGGTCTGCAGGATCAACTATGGCAGTAGAGGGAAAAAGGGGGAGCTGAGAGATACCTTTCTTTTCTGGTGGGTCTAACTCTGACATGGGCACTTCAGAGGAGAAGAGGCAATGTCAGGAGGAAGATGCTGAGTTAAGGTGTGAAATGGTACATACGAGGTGCCTGGGGGACATCCAGGCAGAGGTGTCCTGAAGGCATTGACTGGAAACTGGGAAAGGAAACTGGCATCAGGCGGGAATGTGGCAAGTGCCTGGACCTGGCTGGGCTTGTCCAGATAGGATCAGAGATACCCCAGAGCTAAGCAGTGAGGGCTGCCCTCCATGTCTCTCTTTTGCTTTCCCCTTCCCTACTTGCTTTCCCATGGGCAGGACTGAGGACAGAGCCTCAGGAAAATTTCAGATTCTTCCTGCAGCAGACCAGCCACAGTGACTTTTCTGAGGCCGTCCTGGGCCACACATACAGTCCAGGCTCAGCTTTGCTGAGTGAGATGTGGCCTTTGTCTCTGTCCCTAAAAGGCTCTCCGAGGGCCCTCACATACCTACTTTTCCTCAGACCCCAAAGGTTTTGGTGTCTCCATCAGAACTGAGTATAGGACTTGGGTTGGGGAAGAGAGAAAATTAAGTGTAAAGAGAGTGATGCCGATTGCAGGGAGCTTCCACTAATGGTGGAATTGAAGGCACCCAGAAGTCTGGACTGGGGAGATGTTTTTGGGCCTGGGAGCTCTTCATTTCACTCCACACGAGTATTGCCTCTGTTGCTTCCTCATGAGCCCTAGGCAAGGTAATGGCTAGGGACAGAGATAAAACCCAAAACAGGCTGTGGAGGAGTTGGCCTTGCAGAGTGCGGAGCACTTGGGCATTTCTTAGGACACAGCAGGTGGCCAGACAGGCTCCTTCCAGCCCTGGGGCTACTGGAGGTAGTTCTTTGCCTTCAAGGGACGGAAGCGCAGAAGAAATGGTGCAGAGCTATTTATTTGCTCACCTGCGTTCACAATTCCCAGGAGGTGCCCTCTGGTCTGGGCCAAAATAGGAATAGACAAACATCTGTTCTGTGTTGGGGGTCAGGATGTCATGTGGCCAAGAGCCTGCCAGTTGCTCATGACGGAGCAGTCAGATGTGGAGTGCAGGAGGCGAGGAGGGGCCAGGCGTAGGCCAGGCCCTCATGGGCCAGCAGCTCCCTTGCTCCAGGGTTAAGTCCTTGCCCAATAATCGAGGTCCTCTTTCCCATTCTGGCTCTCACCCTCCTCTTTGTATGCTCCGGGCTCCAGCCACCGAAAACCTCCTTCTTCCTTGAACACAGCTCTCACCTTCTTGCCAAGAAAGCTTTTCTCAAGCTGCTCTCTCTGTTTTCAGTGTTTTTCCCAACTCTCACCACAGGTCCGCTTCAATACCCAAAACCAAACATGGCCCTGAAGGAACATGGAGCATTCCCCAGTCCCTGCCCCTGACAGGGACGTTCGCCTGAGTTCCAGTAGCCAAGCTCCTCTCTGAAGACATTGACATGGTTATTGGGACTGTGTTTTAGCTTGGTTGAGACCCTTGAGGACAGGGGCCTTAGAAGGGCTATTTTTTCTCCTTTCCCCAGTTTCCTGCACAGACCCTATTGGCTGGTTTTAAGTAAGTGTGGGAGTCAGTAAATGAGAAGGCAAGAAAACAGGAGAAGGAGTGAGTGACTCAATAAGTATGCAACCTGGTGGCTCGCACAGCTGCCTCAGCCAGAGCAAGGACAGAGTCCATGGTGAGGTGAGGAAATGCTTTTTCCCTTCCACCTGGCCACCAATCTCCAGGCCCGGAGTGGATAGATGCTCTCATGACCTGGTTTCCTATACCACTCTTGAGGCCCCTGTGTCCTCTGGGAACAGGCTCTGAGAAGGTGGAGAAGTGAAGGAGAGGCAAAAGACCTGTCCTTAGTGCTTATGCAAAACTGGGAAGGGAGCGAGACTTTGGAAGGATGAGGGCTTTGGGCAGCTGAGAGCTCAATGGGAGTCACCTGAGGAACACAATGTCCCAACAATATTTGCCAGTTTCAGGTTGTGTTGACCTATCTGCTCATTGGTTCTGTCCATCAGCCTCTCCATCTCTGCACCTGTCTATCCTCCCAACTATTCATCTCTCATCTATCCACCCATTCACCCACTCATCTCTCCATCTGTCTGAACAGTCATTCTTCCTTCCATTCATGTATCTTTTCATTTATCAGCTATCCATACTCTGCACATCCATTCAGTGAGGTCTTCTGAGTGTCAGAAAAACCGTTGGGTTCTGAGAAATCAAGGATGATGCAATCACAGTCCCTACCATTGAGGACCTTACAGTGGAAGGAAAGTATATTGTATACAGTAAAGAAAGTGATGGCCCCACTGAGCCTTGTCCTGGTCTATTTCGAGGCTGGTTCTGACCAACCCACTCAAACAGTAGCTCTGCCAAGGAAGGGATTTTTGCCCACTTGTTCACCTCTTTATCCCCAGAACACTGTATCCTAGAGTAGTGTCTGGTACGTAGTATGTGCTCAGTATATATTTGTTGTGTAAATGCACCACCGAGGAGCCCATGTAGGTGGGGTGAAGCTCAGGAGAGCATCTGGATCAACTGACTTATGGAAACAGCTATAGGCCCTGGGGGTTGGAGCTGTCTGGAGAGAATTCTTCAAATATCAACCAGAATGTTCTGGGACTGAGCCAGCAAATATGTTTGAAGCCCCTGGCTGATTACCAACTACCATAGTGAGTTGGGGATAGCTTTGAGATGGCATTTCGAGGCACGTGGGGGAGGCAGGGGAGTGGTGATAGAGCCAGACCTCTGATGACCTCTGATGTCCACTTCAGCTGGATAGGCCATGAGTGGACAATCCTGGAGCCACCCTAGTTCCTGAGTCCAGGCCTTAGAGCTCATCTAACCTGGCTACTCTTCATCCAGTGAGGTCTCTTGGCCCAGAGATGGCAAGTGACTGCCTAGGGTCACAAAGGAAACAGAGGCAGAGCTTGACTAGAGCCCAGGTTTCAGGTTCCCAGCCTATGGTTTGCCCCTACTTTCATCTTCTCATTTGGAAGAAGGATTTGATTTTAGGCTAGGCCAGAAGGCTCCCCTTGATGTGTGGGAAGCAGGAAGGTGAGAGCAATGGGTCGGCTGGCACTGCCCTGTGCCCCACTTGTGCCTGGTCTGGGCCAGCGCTGAGCCTTCCACGCCCTGTCTGTGCCTGGAGGAGAGGAGGAGATTCCTCAGACAAGCCTGGGGTTTCCCTCCCTCCTGCTCTGGGAAGTGACTGAATCAGGCAGCCTCTCTCTGCGGCTACCCCTGGAGCTGGTTTGCCTAGAAGCAGAGCAGTTGGATTGTATGTGAGCTGTAAGCTTGGACATCAGGAGTCAGGGGCTCTGGCAGATGTGGCCTGTGCCCTGCAGGGTGACTGAGGGTGAACTGCTTCCCTCCACTGGGCCTCAGGGTCCTCATCCAAGTGTGGAGGGCTGTCATCCCTGCCCTCTCCTGCTGCCCTCCCTTGCAGGTCTGAAGGCTGGGTCTGCACTTTGGGGGCTGGTCTGGGGCCTTGCAAAAGGCTGGTGAGATGTTGATCCTTCTAGGCCTGGGAAGGGAACAGGCAGCAAAGGGCCTAGGAGCCCCTGCCCTGGAGAAGCCCCTCATCAGAAGGCCACAGTTCCAGGTCCAGGTCCAGAGCCAGCAGCCGGGCTGTGGCGCCTGTGGGGTGGGGGCAGAGGGCTGCTGCAACTGAGGTCCGCTGCCTGGTTGTCGGGAGACGGCTCATTTCTGAGTGTGTGGTTATGGTTTATGATAGGAGGTGTCTGCATCTGTGGGTGTGTCTGCCTTTCTCTGAAGGTGGGGCAGGGGCTGTGTGTTGCCCGGGAGTCATGTCCTGCATGTGTATCTTGCCTCTCACTGGGCAGAAGGTCTTTGGCCAGGTAACAGGGCTTCAGGGCCTCATGGACTCTGGCCTGGTCATGCGCTCCCAGAGCCCATCTCTCTTCTCCCAGCCCATGGAGCTGACTCCACCTCTCCCCCCCCGGGTTCCCCACTTTTATCTTTTGAAGTGGTTTCCTGGGTTTTCCTCCTTCACGAGGGGTTCTCAGCCCCGTCTCCTGACCTCTCAGACCCTCTGCTCTAGATGGGTTGTTTTCAGTCTTCACAAATGAGATGCATGATGCTCAAAGGGGGTTGATGTGGTGTGGGGGGGTTACCTCCCTGGAAGCACCGTGGGATGGGGGCAGTGCCCAAAGAGCCAGTGTAACTCTGGTCCTTTCCCTCTCAAGACAGAGTATTGCAGAAGGAACACGGAAGCCAGGACAGGCCTCATTGAGAAGATGGCATTGAGTGTAGCCCTGGAATGAAATGGGGGACAAGCCAAGAGAATATCCTGGGGAACAGCATTTCAGACAGAGGGAAGAGCAAGCACAATGGCCCTGAGGGGGGTGCTTGCCTGGTGTGTTCAAGAAGCAAAAGGTGGTGGCATGGCTGGAGCAGAGAATGCAAGGGAGAGGCTTGTAGGAGAGAGGTAGGAGAGGTCTTGTATTTAAGAGTGATTCAAAATATGTACTGATCTGTACAAATAACCGAGGAGACTGCAGTCTCCACAAGGACCTCACAGGGCAACTTTAGGAAGTGCTGCCATGGGTGGTGGGTGGGGCAGCCACAGGCTGTGTAGACAGGGGCTGGGGCTCAGGATCTGACAGGTGTGCCCAGGAAGGTGGGCCAGAGGAGGGAGGACATGTGGGGTCATGATGGTTTAACATCTGGAGTGGAAATATTTCAGGAATTTAACCAGCTAAATGTCAACTCTACTTGAAGGTCATAGTAAGAACTGAGTTTTACTCTGAGTTGGGTGGGAGCAGAAGGATGGTGTGGTCTGACTGTCTTTTTAGAAGGCCCTCTCTGGCTGCTTTATTGAGCACAGACCCTAGGGACAAGGGTGGCAGCTGGGGGACCAGTTTCTAGACTATTGCAAAAATAGATGATGGAAGCTTGGGGCAGCCATGGAGGTGGTGAGCGGTGATTTGATTCTGGATTTATCTGAAAGTAGAGCCAGCAAGATTTGCTGAGGGATTGGATGTGGGATAAGAGAAAGAGCGAAGTTAAGGGTCACTCCAGCACTTTGGTCTGAACAGCTGGGTAGGGGTCTAGGATGGAGTTGCCATTTGCTGAGATGGGGAAGGCTGTGGGAAGTACTGGTTTTAGGTGGGAGATCAGGGGCTTGTCTAATGACAAAGGTAGAGGCCCTACAATTTCCTCTCTCCCTCCCCTCATTCATTCATTCATTCATTCATTCATCCATCCTTTATATTAATTCAGCATCTACTTTGCACTTGACGTTTTTTAGGCACCAAGAATAAGGGACACTGAGGATAGAATAAAATAGAAGTAATCTTTGCCTCACAGAGCTGAGTCTAGGAACCTCCCCCCCCAGAAATGCTTTCTCTTCAGACCTGAGGCAGGGAGCAGTGCAAGGTTGTGGCAATGGTAGAACCTAGATCCCTTTCCCACCTTTCTATCGCCGGTGAGGCCTTGTGCACCTGGAGGGGCAGCCGTAGACGGTGTGAGGCTTCCCTGTAGAGATGGTGGCAAGAGTCATCCAGACCCGGCTCTGAATCCAGGCTCTCCCACCTCCCGGCCGTGTGACCTTAGGAAACTTGCATTGTATTTGCTGAACCTCCAAGCGCCCATCTGTGAGATGTGAATGGTCAAGATGCTGCCCAGCCCAAAGGGTGCCGAGCGGATTCGTGAGGCCCACATGGTGCAGAGTCCAGCACAGGTGGGGGGCCGAGAGGGTGTGGTCCTGCCACGTACCCTCGGGACAGGACTGCAGGAGCCGCAGGCACTCAGGCTCTGCCTGGCTCCAGGGGCCTTGCTTGGGTGTTCCTGCAGTGCCCACTTCTTCCTGGAGATAGAAGGGTTCGAGCCCAACCCCACTGTGGCCAAGACCTCTCCCCCCATCTTCTCCAAGCCCATGGACTCCAACATCCGCCAGTGGTGAGTACCGACCCCGGCCCAGCCTCCTTCCTCGACCCCACCCTCAGTGCCCATGGGTGGGCATTGTCTCCCCTGGGCCACTTGGTCAGGCCAGGCTGTGGCCTGCCACCATTGTCCATTTTTAAACTTGTCCCTTTCTCTTCCCTGCCTTCTCCCACCCCCAGCCTCTCTGGCAACTGTGATGACATGGACTCCCCTCAGTCTCCTCAGGATGAAGTGACAGAGACCCCCTCCAATCCCAACAGTCCCAGGTGAGCCTCGTCCCACTGTCCACTTCGGAGAGCCCAGAGGTCAGGAACCAGGACCCTGCAGCAGAGAGAAAGGACCCACCATCTCTGGGGCATGCGGGTCACAACACCATCTCTAGGGTATGGGGACACATCTTTAGGGCCCACCGCTGTGACTTGGAGGAAAATTTGGGGAAGAAGGGAGTAAAAATGTTATCAGCTATAAAAGTAATACCCATTCATTATAAAGCATTCAAACAACTAACTGTGTGAAGCAGAATGAGAACTTTGAAACAATAGCATTTACATAGATTAGAAAATGCATGCATATGAAACACCAGTAAGCATTTTGCAAGATTATATAAAAGCAGAAGGATACCCATCAATACATTAGAAATGTTGCCTATTTGAAGTGTGGGGGTGGGGTGGGGGCTAGATGAAAAAAATTCAAACAACTAAAAGCATGAAGTGAAATTTCACTCCCTCCCCCATCGCACACTCAATCACTACAACAGTTAGGCAAATTTCCTTCCTGGTCATTACTATGCATATCCAGATACATAACAGAATGTGATCACATGTAGAGCAGGAAAGGAGCCTGGATAGGGCCCTGGCGCATCAGTGGAGGGAGCTCAGGCATTTCCAGGCAGGGTTGGTGCAGAGGCTGGGAGGTCCAGCAGCTCTGGCAGAGACAGGGTGAGAGACTGGAGAAGCCGATGCAAGTATGGTGAGTCAGCAATATTTTCTAACTTCAGTGCTAACCTGGCCAAGGAAGCGCAGAGGCGAAGAAAGAAGCGGCTGAAGAAGTGGATCTTCACTGCTGTGTCTGAGGGCTGCGTGGAGGAGCTGGTGGAACTTCTGATGGAGCTGCAGGAGTTGTGCAAAAGGCGCCGTGGCCAGGATGTGCCTGGTCAGTGCCTTGTCCTGGCAAAGAGGTGGGGGGATGAAGAGCCGGGCTAAGGAGTGAGGGCAATGGGGAGCCATGGAAGGGTTTAGGCAGGTAAGGGTCACTTTCTGGCTACTGTGTGGATGGTAGCAGTAGTTGGAGGCAGTGAGAAGGCCACTGTTCAGGCGGAGTTGGGATCCTGGCAATGTGCTGGGGAGGAGAGGGAGGGCAGTTCTGGAGGCCTCTTCAGGCAATGTCATTGGCAGGACTTGGGGACCGAGGGAGGAGGGGAGCCCAGGGTGGTGACATGCTGACTTTGGTAACTTGGGGGATGGGGAAGCTGCAGTTGACTTGGGGACCAGGCGGAGTTGCAGTTTAGATGGGAGGTGATGAGTTCTAGTTGGAGGCTAGAGGAAATGGGCTGAAGATGGAGATTTCAGGGTGTCAGCATGAAGCCATGGTGTGGGTGAGTTTGTCCCCCCTCCACAAGGGAAGGGTGCACAGGACAAAGACTGGGCCTCAGATATGGCTCTCGGGGCTGCGGAGAAAGAGACCGAGGAGAGGCAGCTGGAGAGCTAGGAGCGCTGGGGAGCGCGGTCAGGGAGGCCAGTGGAGGCTGTGAGGCAGGGCTGTGAGGCCTGAGAGGGCAGTTCCAGCAGCCCGGCCCAGGGCAGCCGGGGCCCTTGCAGCCGCTCCAGCCTGTGAACCTGCCTGCAGACTTCCTCATGCACAAGCTGACGGCCTTGGACACTGGCAAGACCTGCCTGATGAAGGCCTTGTTGAACATCAACCCCAACACCAAGGAGGTTGTGCGGATCCTGCTCGCCTTTGCCGAGGAGAACAACATCCTGGACAGGTTCATCAACGCCGAGTACACAGAGGAGGCCTACGAAGGTGCCCTGCCTGTGGGAGGGGCTGGGCACTACAGGGATTTCTGAGGGTGGGGCGGGGCGGGGTGGGGGTCCAGGGCCAGTGCCCGCCGGGCCTTGCGGGGACACTGCTGTCACCTGTAAGCCCAAAGCACTCAGTCCGGGACCCGGCACCTAGAGGCTCTCCTCTCTTCCTTCCTCCATTCTGCAAATAATCCTGAGCAGTGACTACATGCCAGGTGTTTAGGCATCAGGGTGCAGTGGAGAACAAAGCAGATTAAAGTCGCTGCTCCAAATAAGTTAATTTTAGATGGAAAATGCTTTTATAAATAGTAAAAGATGGTAAGGTGATAGGAAGTGGCTGGTGGTGGGCAACTTCGTAGTGGGTGTTCAGAGTGGTGACCTTTGACCTGAGGCCTACGTGATGAGAAGGATTTTGTGCAAGGCAAAGACAAATGATCAGAGGTGGAATTAGCTTGGACAGGAAGAAAGCCAGAGACTAGGTCAAAGAACCAGGCAGGGACCAACAAATGGTGACTATTAGTATCATCATTATCATCATTAACTGCCTCATTTGGATCCCAATTTTGTGGCTTCCCTCTTAGGTGGCCCAGGAAGGGAACAGGGGGACCAAATCTGGGATAGTGTCTCCCAGTCCCAGTCTCCCAGTTTTTTTGGAGGCAGCAGATGCCCCCTTAGGGTCTTATGAGGGCCTCATAGCAAAAAATGATTAGTTTGAGAATAATAGCATACTGTCCTGCTGATGTGCCAGGGGCATTGAACCTCCCAGCTGCTTACCAGGTGGGAGTCTAAGTTGGGACCTTAGCCTGTTTCATGAGGCATTTTGATTTATTATTTAAACTCTGAAGACTTTCAATGGGGTTTTTGTTATACACAATAAAAATTCAAGGATTGTGAAAAACTAGAAGTTGTAGAGCAGAGAAGAGGAAACCCAGGGAAGAATGCTGCAACTGAGTGCTGGACTACACCCTGAGCTCCCTGGCAGCCAAAGCAAAGAAAGAAACCAGATTAACTATATAATGGTCTCAGGTTATCACTAGGGAGTTGACGCCAGATCTGCAGCCAGGGAAGTTCAGGCCAGTGCCTCAAGCTTGCCCATCCCAAATCTTCTTCCTTTTCGGTCCTTTTCTGTCTCCTCCTTTCTTCTTGTCAGTATTGGGGTAGGTGTGGGAGGGGGGAGGGAAGGGCTTACAGATTTTCCTATTCCAGAGGCACACTTTTCCTGAGTGTAGGGGTAGAGTAGACTTTGCCTCTAGTGAGTTCCTTGGTGCCTTATGGGTCTTCATAAGAGGTGCTTAATGGTTATTTTTTGAATGAGTGGTAAATGAAAATTAGTAGTTTCTTCTTTAGAGCTCTGGTGCCCTAGCTGTAAATCCTTGCTTTTCTCCTTTCTCAGCTTCCCCCTGCCTCTTCTGTTTTCCTGAATTTGTTTGCAGAGGGCTGCAAGCACCCACGCTCTGTCTTCATGATGAGTAGAGCCATTTATTCCTGCCTTCCTGGAAACCAGTCTTGCCCCTGCCCCTGGTGGTATCTGCCTAATTCTCTCCCTTCGTCATTCTTAGTCAGTCCCTGCATCATGGGACTGAGAGGGCTCCAGGATCACCAGAGTAGCACTTTTGCTCACTTTAGGCAAGTTAATTTACCTCTCTGAGCCTCGGTTTCCCCATCTGGTAGGGGCCAGTGTTTGCCCCTATGTTGCTATGAGGATTCAATGTCAACTCTATTAAATATTATTATTTTTTAGCATTTTATCAGAAGTCTTTAGAGCCTTACTTTTTTCTAACTACTAAATCTTTAAATTTTTATTAGAAAAATGTTTAAACATAAATGTTGAGATATTAGCATAATGAACCTCTATATACCCAGTATCCAGATGCAACACAATTCATTTTTAATTATATAAATAATACACAAATAGCTTCACTGTAAAACATTCAAACATTTTAGATAAGCTAAAAAAAAAATCCTTCACCTTTTTCCCACTCCCCTCTACAGAAATGATCATTATGGCATGTTTCTTTGAGGACATTTCTAGACATTTAACATATGTGTATATGTGCATGTGGAATGAAGGTTTTTATTTAAGTAGTTATCTAACATAAATTAGTAGTATACTGTCTGCATTGTTCTACAAATTGTTTTTTTTTAATTAATTATATGTCTTAGAGATTTCATGTCAAAATGTGAATGTCTGCCTCTCTTTTACCTATTTAACCTGCAGTATGGCTGTCCCATGGTTTATTCCTCTAAGCCCCTGTGGGTGAATATGCAGGTTGTTTCCAATCTTTCCCTGTGACAGTGCTGCAGTGCACATTCTTGTCTGTGTCCCTTTATACCTATTTTTAAGGAAAATACTTTTTAATTGGAACATCTGGGTCCAAGGATATGAAGATTTAAAACTGTAATATTATTACCTCCAAAAGATACAAATTTGCTCCCTCTCCCACCGAAAGTGTAAAAAAAGTACTAATTTCCCCGCCCATCACCAATACTGGATATTATCCTTTCTTTTTTTTCCTTTGCCAGTCTGAGAGTGAAAAGTGTTAACTCATTAGATTTTAAAGTTCATTTTCCTGACTATTAGTGATTCCAAATATTTTTCAGTATGCTCATTGGTGTATTAGTCACAGTTTGCCCCCGCCCCTCCTGGAGAAATAGAACAAACACATGATTTATTATGAGGAATGTGTTCATAAAACTGTGGGGGCTGGCATGTCTGAATACCACAGGGTACACCTACAAGCTGGAAACCCCTACAAAGGAGGAGATTCCAAAGTCTGGGAAGTCGGTATTCCCCAGGGAAAGCTGTCTGATTGAAGTTGAGGTAGAAATTCTTCTGTCTGATCTTTGAAATCTTCAGTTCTGGCTTTTACAGCCTTAAACTGCTCAGATGAGGAACTCCTGACATTGTTGAAGGCAATCTCCTTTGTTGATTGTAGATGTTATCAGCCGTAGATGCAATCAACTGATTAAAGATGCATGTCCATCTATGAAATACCCTCACAGTAACAATTAGGCCAGTGCTTGCTTGACCAACAAGTGGAAACCATAACCTCACCAAGGTGACACAGAAAATTAATCATCACAATTGGCCATGTGCATTTTCTCCTCTGTGAGGTGCTTGTTTATAACCTTTTTTCCAGTTTTATTTTGGGTTGTATATCTTTTTTTTAATGGTTGTATATCTTTTTACGGACTCTTAATATATTACGGAGTTTTAAAAACATAATTTCTTATATATATCTGAAATATTTCCCCCAACTTATTGCTCGTTTTTAAAATTTTCTTTAAGATATATTTTGAAATACAGAAACTTTTAATTTTTATGCCAGCAAATATGTCAGTTCTTTTCTTTATGATTTCTGCGCTTTAGATCTTGCTAAGAAGGTCTTCCCTTTTAAAAGGTTAGTTATAAACACAATTTCCTGTATATTTTAATGCTTAGTTCTTTAATCCACCTGGAACTTTTTTTTGTGTGTGTATGGTGTAGTGGCTGCTCTTTGGAAAATGCTGTTTCTGGTGGGACATGCTGAGACCCCAGTCTCTGATCCCCTCTATCTGGAGGCTCCTCAGGCATTTGCAAAAGAGTTAATGTCCCTCCCTTCCTCCTGCTGTTCTGTTTCCCTTCCTTAGTCACTGGCACATCCTCCACCTGGAACCTTTCTCCCCCATGCCCCCTGAGCCATCTTGATGATGCTTTATCCTAAGGCTCTTCAGACTTCTGCCTCGCCCCATCCTGGCTGTCCCCACCCCAGTTCAGACCTCATCAGCTCTTTCTCCACTGGTGTGACAGGTTTTCATAGATCTCTGCTCCTTGTAATGCATCCTGCAAATCTGCAGCCAATGAGCTGAAAACCTAAGCACCGGGTTTTCAGCACACACAGAACACTGGTCATTTCCCTGTTTCATTGTCTCCTGTGACTCCCCATTGCCCCCTAGGATAAAGTTCTAACCCCTTAATTGGTTGAGGAAGCCCTGAGCCAGCCCCATCCCGCCCCAGCCAGGCCTCCCAGAACTTCACTGGTCTCAGTTCGGTGGCTGCATTCTCTGGGCAGCCCTCCTGAGCCCTAGAGCCGAACCACAGCCCCCTGTACTTCCCTGAATCACATCACTTAGTTCTCAGTGACCCCCTGTACTTCCCCGAATCACAGCACTTAGTTCTTAGTGAGACTGTGAGTTTCTTGACGAAAAGGATCAATATCCGTGCCCTGTGCACCACTGGATCTCCCAGGAGCCCTGCCCAGCGCCTCAATACACATCCTTTGCATCCCTGCAAGAATGTTATGAAGCAAGGAATGAAGTTGGGACTCTTGGTAGCCGGGCGATAGACAAGCATCTATTATTTCCCCACGGTTCCGCGGAGGAGAGGGGCCAGAGAGGGCAAGGGGCTTGTGGCCCAGAGTCCCAGCCACTGAGCCCCGCCCCCACCCCCGCTGGATCCGCAGGGCAGACGGCGCTGAACATCGCCATCGAGCGGCGGCAGGGAGACATCGCTGCGACGCTCATCGCGGCTGGAGCCGACGTCAACGCCCACGCCAAGGGGGTCTTCTTCAACCCCAAGTACCAGCACGAAGGCTTCTACTTCGGTGGGTTTCGCCCCCGAGGGCTCGGGAGGGGTGGGGTCCGGGAGGAGGGCGGGGCCTCCCCGCCCGGCTCTGCGCGCCTCCTGTTGACCCCTGCCCAGAGGCCAGGAGACCCCACTGCGAATCTCTGCGGGGTGAACCAGGAGAGGCGGCCGAGGCCCTCCACCAGGGAGGGTGGAGGGGCAGATCCGTCTGAGAGGGAAGGGCAGGGGGCCTGGGTGCTTGCGGGGCACACTGGGGATCTTGGGGGGCTGCGTAGGCAGGCTTGGTAGTAAACAGAGATCTGGAGAGGGAAACAGCCTCAGTTTACAGGCTACAGGTGGGTTCTGAGAAGGGAAACGACTTGCTCCAGTGTAGACAGAAGCCGGTGTACACTGGCCTCTGCCCCTGTGCCCATTGCATCTCATGACTGCAAACGGGGAGCCAAAAGTGAGAGGACCAAAGACCTCTGGCTGACAAGCTAGGAAGTCCAGAAGCACTTGGGGTTAGGAAGCTCTGGGTGAATTATTTTTTTTAAACTTATGATTTAGATATAGAGAATTTCACCTATGTTAGTGAACTATTCTGCATATTTTCACAAATGCATGCAGTTGTGTGACCATCATCTCAGTCAGGACAGGGAAAAGTGCTGTCACACCGAGAAATTTCCCAATTCAACTTTGTGGTCAATCCCTCATCCCACTCTGACCCCTGGCACTCTGATCTGTTTCTTGTACTGGATATATATACATATATATATAAATTTTTTTATTAGCAGGATTGAATGAGTCTGTTGTCCTTGAGGACAGGGTCTTATCCAATTCATCTTGTGTCCCCACTGCCCAGCAGAGGGCCTGGCTGGAGCCGGTGTTGGGAAACATTTGTTGAGTGGGAGAAAGAGCTGGAACAGGAGGAAGACGACTGGGTGGCAGGCAACAGGTGTAGGGCCAAGGCTCAGGACTGGCTTCAGGGGACCTGGTGTCCAGTCCTCATCTGTCCTGTGCTTGCTGTGTGACCAGGCACTTGTCCCCTGTCTTCTCTTTTCTTAAACATTTATTGAACTCTGATTATATACATCAGGCACAGTTCTAGGTACTTGAGACACATCAGTGAAAAAAACACAGATCCCTAACCCATTACTTATATGCTAGAGGGAGAGAGGCCATCTACAATAAACATAATAAGTACTTACTTTATATAACATGTTAGAAAATGATAAGTGGTATTGAAAAAATAGGCAGTAAAGCAGAAAAGGAATCAGGAATTTTGGAGTGGGGGAGGTGGGTTTCAGTTTTAAATAGAGCAGTTAAAGTGGATGTCATTGAAAATCTGACATTTGGGCAAAGACCTGAAAGAGATAAGGGAATGAATAATGCAGGTATGTGGGGAACAGTACTGACCGAGGGAACAGCCTGTGCAAAGGCCCTGAGGTAGGAAAGTGCTTAGTATGTTCAAGGAAGAGGAAGGAGACCATCATGGCTGGAAGGAGGGAGAGGATGAGATGAGATGAGGGACCTGTAGGCTATTGTTGGGACATGAGCTCTTATTCTGGAGGACATGGGACTTATGGTTTAACATTATCAGTCTGGCTGCTGTGTTGAGCACAGAGTGTTGAGGGACCAGGGTGGAAGCTGAGAGGCCAGTTAGGAGACTACTGCAATGATCCAGCTTCGATCTTCTCACATGAAAAGGGGCAGATCAGGAGAGGGACAGAGAACCCCAGTGGTCAGTCTTGCTTTGATGGTCAGGTTATAAGCTGCGCTCCTGGGGCTTAGGAAGGGGAACTCTACTTCTGGTCCATGAAGGAACTGAGCCCAATGCTGCCCTGCTCCAGGTGAGACACCCCTGGCCCTGGCGGCATGCACCAACCAGCCTGAGATTGTGCAACTGCTGATGGAGAATGAGCAGACAGACATCACCTCGCAGGACTCACGGGGAAACAACATCCTGCACGCACTGGTGACAGTGGCTGAGGACTTCAAGACGCAGAATGACTTTGTTAAGCACATGTATGACATGATCCTGCTGAGGAGCGGCAACTGGGAGCTGGAGACCATGTGCAATAACGACGGCCTCACCCCGTTGCAGCTGGCTGCCAAGATGGGCAAGGCCGAGGTGAGGCCATGGGGGTTGTGGGCAGGGGGCTCGGGAGGCACCTTCAGACCACATCCCAGCCCTGAGGGGAGGCTCCAACCTTAGGCACAGAAGTGCACCTATAGCCCGAGGTGGGTTTGTTCAGAGTGACCTGCAGAGCCAGTGAGGCTCAGCATGGGGCCACCTTCAGGGCTTCAGAACCTAACAGCCTGTATTTTTGTTTATCTCTGGCCCTGGGGCCACGCAATATCTCGCATGCTTTGTGGCTGAGAATTCCTGTGTGGTGAGGCCCCTATGTGTCTGGCCCTGCAGCCTTCAGCCTCTCCTGAGGATGGAGTTCTAGAACTGCTGAGTTCCAGAACTGCTGCTTGGCATGCTGAGCCAACGGGCTGCGCCTTGTTCTGAGATCAAGAGAAGGACTCGGGTTGGGGCTGGGGTCATGGCTCAGCCTTAGCTTCCCAGGGGACCTCCCTGGGAGGGTCTTTCCTGTCCCTGAGCCCCGGGAAGCTGCAGGAGTTGGGTGGGTGGGGGCTGTTGAGCAGTCACAGTGCCGCTGACTGGCTAGGCGAGCCCCCGAGGGCCTTGGGTCCTGTCCCAGTGGTCATGATGGGACCCACAAGGGATCTTTTCATTCTCTAATGGGGGGAGGAGAGGTTGGAGAATGCTTTCAACAGAAGAGGAATTGTGTGCCTCCTCCCTCCATCCCCTGTCTGCCCCAAGGCAGCTTTGGGCTTTGAGGAGAGTCTCCAGGTCAAGCTTCCTCCAAGGGCTTCTTCCCTGCCTGCCACTGTGGCATGTATTTCCCCTGGCGTGAGGCTTCCTGCAGGGAGCATGAGCCTGGGAGCCCCTTGTTGTCCAGGGGTGCTGTGCTCCCCATAGCCATCCTGGAGAGGCACCCACACTCTTCCCCAGCTCTTTCGTTCCTTCCTTCAGTGTCACTTGGAAAACATTTTGAATGCTGCCCCAGTTGGCCGCTATGCTGGGAGTGGGGAGTACAGAGACCCTGCACAGGGTGGGAACCGGCGTCCTGCTTAGGAGCTCTCTGCCTGGGTGCCGGGGGCAGAGACCTGATGGGAGATGACATGGGGGCCCACTGGGTGGTGAGAGATCAGGGCTGACCCTGTCCTCCCCAACAGGACCTTCTTGGGTCTTGGGGTTGGTGTCCCAGCAAGTCCCAGTCTCCTTCCTAGGGTGACCCAGGGCTCAGCTTTTGGGAAGTGGTGAGCTGGAGAGCAGTGGCTTTCAATCCTGCCTGTACTTTGGGAGTTTAAAAAATCCAGACACCTGGGTTCCACCCCAAGAGATTTGGATTTCATTAGTTGGAGGTGTGGGAACTTCTAAAAATTATTTTTTTTAAATTGAGGTGAACTTCACATAACATGCAATTAACCATTTTAAAGTGTACAGTTCGGTGGTATTTAGCATATCCTTTTGTGCAACTATCAGCTCTCTCTACTTTCAAATCTTTTCTATCACCCTATTAAAACACCCTAGGCTCATTAAGTAACCACTCTTCCTTGCTCTCCTTCCCCCATTTTCTGGTAACCCCTAATCTGCTTCTGCGTCTATGGATTTGCCTATTCTGTACATTTTATATAAATGAAATCGTACAGTGTTTGTCTCTTCATGTCTGGTTTCTTTCACTTAGCGTAATGTTTTCAAGGTTCATCCCTGTTGTAACATGCATCAGAGCTTTTTTCTTTTTTATGCTGAATAATATCCCATTGTATGAATATATCCATTTTGTTTATCCATCCATTGATGGACATTTGGGTTGTTTCACCTTTTGGTTACTGTGAATGGTGCTGCTATGAAGACTGGGGTACAAGCTTTTACATGGACATAAGTTTTCATTTCTCTTGGGTGTATACCAGGAATGGGACAGCTGCGCCATTTTACATTCTGAGGGATTTTTCCAGTTCCTCAGTGACTCCAACATGCAGCAAAATTTGAGGGTCCCTGACCTGGAGAGTGGGTGCAACGGGTCTCTGTCTCTGTCCGGACCACTGCCTTCACGCTGCCCATCTGTCCAGAGCAGTGAGCCAAACAGAGGGATCTTGACTGAAGTGGGATGGGGAAGCTGGAAAGACTTTTAGCTCCTTCTCAAGTCTAGGTGAAATGGAAATGATTTCTCAAAACTGTCATTCCCTGAATTCTTCGCTGCGCTGGGTCCCCACTTGGTGTGGAATTTACTGGCAGGTGTTGTGCAGAGGGCTCTCACTCACGCCTTTCCGTCACCTGTCCCAGTCCCCTGTGCGATGGTCAGCATGGTGATGTCACCCCACTCCAGGATAAACCCAGGGTCCCCAGGCTGAGGCTCCGGGTGCAGAAGCAGGACCGGGCCATCTTGCTGGGGGCATCTTTCTGGCCCGTTGGCCCCAAGCTCCGTTCTGCGGCAGATGTTTGTTCCTCTTCCTGTCCCCAGATCCTGAAGTACATCCTCAGTCGTGAGATCAAGGAGAAGCCGCTCCGGAGCCTGTCCAGGAAGTTCACCGACTGGGCCTACGGACCTGTGTCGTCTTCGCTCTACGACCTCACCAATGTGGACACCACGACGGACAACTCGGTGCTGGAAATCATCGTCTATAACACCAACATCGACGTGGGTCTCCCGGCATTGGAGGGGCCGGGGGAGGGCAGGGAGCAGAGGCCGGCCCTCAGGCCAGTGCCTGGAGACCCCCTTCCTGGGCCTCAATGGGCGGGTCAGGCCCAGACAGGGCAGGGCCCAGAGCAGGTACCGGGCTCAGCCGTTCCCAGCCAACCTTGAACCGTTGACCCTAGCAGTGGTAGTGGCTGGGGGTCTCCTGGTCCCAGAATCCTGCATAGTGTGGCTGTGGGGGTGGTTAGTGCGTTCTAATCTTGGTTCTCTCTCACTCCTTTGCTAGTTCTATATGGCCAGGACTGGAATCCCCTTTTCCCCCAAATCTGGTCCCAAATGAGGGGCAGGCCATGCCCAGCTGGAGCAATCACGGAAGCCTCCCTGGAGGAGGTGAGGGGGTGGTCAGTGAAGCTGGAGGGGAAGAGAGGCAGCAGACAGCAAGAGGGTTTCACTCTTGGGAGAAGTGAGGCAGTAGGCTGGGTCTCCACCCTTCCCATTTTACTGAGAGTTATGATTCCCAGAGCTTGCCTTATGTGGAAATCTCTTTAGACCTCATGGCAGCCTGTGAGATGGGTGGGGCAGATGTTGTCATCAGTTTTAAGCAATGAGACTGAAGCCCAGAGCGGGTCAGGGGCTGCCCCCCAGTGAGGCATGGCACAAATTGGGGCTGGAACAGCAGACGACAGACTCGCCCTTCTTCTAGCCCTCTCTCTCCCTGCTGTGCATCAGTTTCTCCCGCTGACAGCCCCAGGCTCCTGTGGCATTTGGCTGCTGCCTGAGCACACTGGGGCCGCAGGTTCAAGAGCGGGAAATGACCCTCCCAACGTTTCCAACCAAACCAGTCCATTGGACATAATAAGGGCCCTCCTCCTGCCAGGGTGTTGCTGATTCAGAACTGCTGATGGGCCTTTGAAAATGCACCTTCCTCCCTGCTTCCCTTTTTCTGTGGTGACTGGTATCGTTTTACCCCCAGAACCGGCATGAGATGCTGACCCTGGAGCCCCTGCACACGCTGTTGCATATGAAGTGGAAGAAATTTGCCAAATACATGTTCTTCCTGTCCTTCTGCTTTTATTTCTTCTACAACATCACCCTGACCCTTGTCTCTTACTACCGTCCCAGGGAGGAGGAGGTGCGTGGGCCCTTGGGGGGTGGTGGGGTGGTCAGAGCTGGAGGGGGCTGGAGCCAATCCATGTGCAGATGGGGAAACTGAGGCCCAGTGAGGCTAAGAGATTTTCCTGGGGTCCCCCAAGTGCATCCTTCACAGTTTTTTTTGGGGGGGAATGAGTATGTTTCCAGTGCCTTCTTGGGTTTAACTCCTGGTTACCTAGCCCCAGGCTGATCCATATCAGGGAACAGCTGGAGTATTAGGAGATCAAGGCTCTGCCTGAGTTCTCTGTCTAAGTCTAGAACTGATTGGGTGTGTCTCTTGTGAGGGCCACAGGGAATAGGTGGTGGGCAGGTTTCTCTGACTCTGTCACTGGGAGAGCGCTCTGGGCCTTGGTTTTCCCAGCTGTCACGTGGGCACAGAGCCTCTGTCCTATTTAACTGTGTTATGAGGCCCTATGAGTGTCTGGGTATGGGTAGGCTGGAAAGCACAAATCCTGTGAGATGTAAGGGGCTGTTAACATTGATTGGCTCATGCTCCTTGCTGTAGAGTTCTGGGTCCCTATCGAGGTGGGGAAGGCAGGGTGGGGTGGGGGTGGGTGCAGTGGACTACCGTTCCTCCTCCTGTCCTGTGCAGAGGTCAGGCTTCAGGCTGGCCTCTGGTTCAGCATGTGTATGGCTCACGGTGCCACCAGAGCCAATACTTCCCCTGCTCTCCTCCCTCCCCGCCCTGACCATCCCTCTCCCTTCCTCCCTAGGTCCTCCCACACCCCTTGGCCCTGACACACAAGATGGGGTGGCTGCAGCTCTTAGGAAGGATGTTTGTGCTCATCTGGGCTATGTGCATCTCTGTGAAAGAGGTGAGTGGGCACGGAGGCCTTCTGGACTCCCCACGAGGCAGGTGGGGTAGGAGTGCGCCTGCTTTCAGTCCTTCCCTGTTCTGCCATTACTGCTGAGGGCTTTGGAAAAGACTTTTCCTTTTTAAGGCTTAGATTTCTTAGTTACAGTACAGGAATGCATTAACAAGGCAGGCCTATCCTATCCACTCCATCTACCCTTCATGTATCTGTCCATCTGTCTACCATTTACCTTACCCACAGCCACTCAGCAACCCATCCTTCCCCTCTTACCCTATTCCATTCACCCAGCATCCACCCATTCAAATATCCATCTACCCACCCACCCACACACTCATTTATATACTCACTTGTCCTTCCATCCTTCATTGAATCATCTTTCCTTCTGTTTCCTCCTCCATCCATCCATTCATTCATCCATCCATCCAACCAACCAATTACTCAGCAGGTGTATCCTGCTATGGGGCCTTGGGGATTGAGGGTATTTATCCTCACTGGGCTCACACTCTGGTGGGGGATTAAAGTTGGACACAAACATCCAGACTCTGAGGTAGACTGTGAAAAGAGCCACACGTCGGTTCAAACCACTGGTCAGAAGAAGAGGGATGCCTTTTATCTGGGACGAAGGGGAGTCAGAGAAGGCTTGAAGCAGAGATGGTGTGGGGTGTACTTTAGTAGGGTAAATTAGGCGAGGATACTGGGGAAAAGATCATTACAGGGTGAGCCTGGGGAGTAGAATGAACGGAGAGGCTTAGATACGTATTTGGAGAATGGCACGTAGCTGTATTCATTGGGCTGCTTTTCAGGTTCTGGGGTGAGGATGGGGGCAAGGAGTGAAAGAGATAAGAAGATTTGGGGCAGCATCCACCCTTACCCTGGGGTCATCTGTATTCCCCAGACACAGGTCCCCTTCCATATCCCTCACCTGGGCTGTGGTTGGGCCTTCACACACACCCTCACTGATTCCCAGTCCTGGGGAAGCATCCCCTTCCTCAGGCCCTCCTGTGAGGGCTATGAGACCCACCCACAGAGGGTGCAGCTTTTCTTTCCTCTCTGGCCTAGGGCATGGCGATCTTCTTGCTGAGACCCTCGGATCTGCAGTCCATCCTCTCCGATGCCTGGTTTCACTTTGTCTTGTAAGTAGGTCAGTCCCCTTGGCCACCCCCCATAGGCATGTAAAGTCCTGCGTCGTGCCGCTGTGTCCCTCTGTCATGGTCACCTGCCATGGTACCGCATCCCACTCATTCTGCCATAGTCACCAGCCCTTCCTCCCTTCTAGTAAGAGAGGCACGTGGATGCCCATGGAGAGGTCTGAAAATCTGAGGGCGGTGCCCACTGTCTGGTTGCAGGTAATGGCTGACTCCATCCTGTCACAGAGCCCAGGTGGCGGGCAGCGTGGAAAAGGCATAAAGAGGCCCAGCCATCCTGATTACCTAAAAAAATGTTTTTTGTATCAGCTTGTTTGAGATATAATTCACATGCCATACAATTCATCCACTTAAAATGTACAGTTCAATGACGTTTAGTGTATTCACAGAGACCATCATCATAACCGGTTTTAGAAAATCTTCATCTCCCTCAAAAGAAACCTTGTACCTTTAGCTGTCAACCCACCCCCTGCCCCCAATCGTCCCATCCTCCAAGTCCTAAGCAACTACTAATCTCTTGCTTAGTCGGACATTTCATATAAATGGAATCATACAATATATGATCCTTTGTTTCTGGCTCTTTTCGTGATGATTTCAAAATTCATCTGCATTGCAGCATATATCAGAACTTCATTCTTTTTTATTGCTGAAAAGTATTCCATTGTCTGGCTATACCACCTTTTATTTATCTGTTCATTAGTTGATGGACAATGGGTTGTTTCTCTGTGTCAGTATTCTGAAAACTACTGCTATGAACATTTGTGTACAGGTTTTTGTGTGGACGTATATTTTAATGCCCTTTCATATAACCTGGGAATGGGATTTCTGAGTCGTACAGGAGTTGTGTTACTTGTTCACTTTTTTTGTGAAGGGAAGGTTCAGGGCAGCCCCTCCTAGTGACATGCTGTCTGGAAGTTGCCTTGGCAGGTCAGAACTGAAAATGCTTGAGAAATTCACTGAGTCACATCTGTAGGCATGAAAACTAGGGCCCAGAGCAAGGAAGTATGCCCCTCTCAGCCATGCGGAGCTTAGCGCTGTCATCGTCACTCCCAGGCTAGTGCCCGAGTGAGTGAGCCCAGCTCAGCTGCTTCTCTAAATGAAGTCATGTGCTGCTGACATTGAAGGATTACGTGACTCTTCTTTCTAAATGAACAAAGACTGATTCAGCAATGGTGCTGGGTGATGGAACAGGACCTGCAGTGTGGGATGAAAAATCTTGAGCTCTCTAGCTGTATAAGTTCCACCGAAATCCATAGAATGAGCATCTGGGAGGCTGGGTTCATATTACTTTGAATCTGGGCTTGACATTTCCGAATACTTGGTAGTTTTGTTAAGTATATACCTGCCTCCCATAGAACATGAACCAAGTTCTTTATTTCCATTGGTAGATGAGTCCCCAGGAAACTGCTGGGAATGGATAGGCTAGATGAAGCACAGCCCCGTGGTGTGAGACACAGTGTGTTCTGACACCTTTGAGATGTAGGATGAGTCCAGAGAAAAATCCATTTATATAGCCATTGCTTTTAGTGTAGACAAAATACACCAAAAGCATTGCCCTGCTGTTCTGTTTCCTATGAAGGTATAGATATCCTTCCTCATTTTGGTCCTAAATGCAATCAATCATTCAGATGTTTATTCTTCACTGCACCAGTAAACCACGGTGGGCTGTGTCCTAACTTTAGCAACTCAGCTATATTATTGTCATGGAGACTGTCTGATGCTATAAGCAAGAGAAAGTTTTTATCCAGATATCTGAGTAACTGCTGCTGTATACACTGTTTAGGAGTAGATATTGATCTTGTATGTTTGGTATTTACTTTACTTTTTTTTAAAAATTAATTAATTAATTTTTTTACATGGCAGGCACCGGGAATCGAACCCGGGTCCTTTGGCATGGCAGGCGAGCATTCTTGCCTGCTGAGCCACCGTGGCCCGCCCATGGTATTTACTTTACTTTTAAAAAAGATTTTAAAAATAGGTTTCGGGGGGCCTTTTGTTATAATTGGCTTATTAGCAGAAATGTTGATGTTCTTGTTAAATTGGTTAAAAATGCAATTGTTACCATGTGTTCGGTCTACCCAGGCGGTTCCCAAATCTTTACGGGTGACTCAAAATCATATGCGTGACTTAGAAAGTATATGGCAGCCTGGGCTGCACCCCAGACCATCTGAATAGAATCTCCTGAGGCCTTGGGGATTCCGTATTTTCAAAAAGTTCCCACCAGCTGCAGCTAGCCAGATTTGCATCGGGTGACACGGTTTGCAAGTCTGGATTTTAGGCGCAGTCGAGTGGAGCCGAGGCAGCCTTATTTGTCTCTTCAGCACCGTCACAGAGGGTTTAAGGGAGGTTTGGGGGATTTGGATATCGCTGTCCTGCTGCGGAGGAGAAGTAAGTAAGGCCCTTGTCTCCTGTGTCTCCTGAACAGTTTTATCCAAGCTGTGCTTGTGATACTGTCTGTCTTCTTGTACTTGTTTGCCTACAAAGAGTACCTCGCCTGCCTCGTGCTGGCCATGGCCCTGGGCTGGGCGAACATGCTCTACTACACGCGGGGCTTCCAGTCCATGGGCATGTACAGCGTCATGATCCAGAAGGTGCGTTGGGGGCTGCTGAGGGAGGGGCGCGCTGCGGGAGGGAGAACGCCAGGGCTGGCAGAGGACACCCATTTGTCAGATGGGAACACTGGAGAGGAAGAGGGACTTTCCCAAGGGACAGGCCACAGCTCTTTCTCCAGAATGCCCTGTTCTCTCTTTGTTCAGACTCTGAATGCCCAGAACTTAAAAACGTCTGGGCTGGTTGGGCATTGGGACAGGATATAACGTTTTGAAGGAGTGTTCTCATCCTCAGGCAGTGGTGTGCTGGGGAATGTCTAACAATCAGCTCTCTGGGGAAAATGCACACATACTTATTATAAGTTTTATTTCTTAAAGGTTGTGTAGCCCACAATTTACAAATAATAATAAGATATGCAGTACTTGCAAATTTCACATCTCCAACTGAGTGTCATGGAGTGCTTTTATTGATTTTTGCTGAACTTGCCTATCTGTTGCCAACCTATGGTTGCAATTGACCAGCTGTTCTCTGACATGAATGCTAGTTGAGATTTTTCTTTACTTTAAGGAGTAAGAGGAAAGTGAAACAATGAAGACTTATGTTGGAGCTTTACTTGCTAGTCATTGATGTGAGCATCTTCTTTGCTAAATTTTCAAATGTTAGAAGACTATTTATTTGGTCAATACTTCTGCGATCCTCACAATGTAATGGCTATAGACAGGACACATTTTAAAGCTCAATCTTCATGAACATCTTTCTCCATTACTTTCTTAAGTCTAGATCTAGACAGCCAACAAAACAAATCCCCCACTTGTAGCATTTACCAATAACCATGGTGTGAATGCTCTCACCAGGGCTGATTTCTGGCCGCTGACATGAGATCACTGAATGTGGAGTTGTAAATAAGTGAACACACCATTATCAGCATTTCCCATGCAACCATGATGGATATACATAACCTTGAGAGCATTGGTAATAGCAAAATGTTATAAAATAATTACAAAGTGATGATTTTTGAACATTATTTTTGTCTTTTAAATTATCAAAATTTATTATCTTTGTTTTTAGTGTAATCCATTTAATGATAAGTTTATATAATTTAATTTTTAATACTGTCTGTGTTGAATAAGCAGTTCACTAAATTCATGAAAACTTATCAGCTCTTGTGATATGGTATGAGCTGGCTCCAGTACACCACTGCCCCCAGGATTCCAGATTCAAGGCCCCATGAAAAGAAAGGCACCGACATATAGGGTGAAGCAGCAGAGGGAGAGACAGACAGTGTTCTGAGAGGGTGGAGGGAAAAGAGAATGTGGGGCTGGGAGCAGGCAATGAAGGCTTCTTGGAGGAGGTGGGGCCAGGCTGAGCTTTTGAGGACCAGGAAGGCTTGGTTAGGGTGAAAGTGAGTGTGGACGGAGGCTGGGAGAGGGTGTGAAGAAGTGAGATCAATGTACAGTGAACATGTGCCCAAGCCTTACATTTGAACATATGTTTATTTCTTTGTAGGTCATTTTGCATGATGTTCTGAAGTTCTTGTTTGTTTATATCGTCTTCTTACTTGGATTTGGAGTAGGTAATTGATTTATAAATAATATCAACTTCCTTATTTGTACAGCACTTCACACGGTTGTCAAAATGAAAAATTGTCAAAATGGCACATAGTTGTCAAAATGGCACATAGCAGCCTCAGCAAGAATGGCTACCACTGGAGCACTTGCCGTGTGCCAGGGCTTGCGCTGAGCATGTTTTAAGCATTATCTCAATTACTTCTCTCAACATCTTGATCAAGTAGGAATCACTATCCCTGTGCACAAATAAGGGAACCAAGGCTCAGAGAGGCCAGGATTTGAATCAGCTCTGTTACTCTCTTCCCCACCTGGGATACAACCCTCAGTCTCATACTCATCATCCCACATGGGCCTCTCAAGCTGAGGTAGGACTGGCAGGTGTTTTGTACCCCATTTTATAGGTGGGGGAACTAAAGCTCATAGAAATTTGATTGATGGTCTTTGAAAGATAAGAGTAAGGTAATACCTTGAGATAGCTTCCTTTGGTCCCTCCTTCCACATTATTATACCCTTGCAGTTTGCTCCAGATGTATCTGTGAGAACCTTCTTGTCTGCTGGGGGTTTTGAGTGGTGAGCCCTCTCTTAAAATCTCTCCATTTATAACAGAAAGAATAACACTACCTGATTTTATTTCTAACCTCTGCATAGATTGGTATGGTTTTATTTTCGCATGCCAGTATTTTTTTTTTTCAGTGATCATTGGCATTTGAAATTAGGCAGCTGTTCCCATCTGGGTGATACCTTTTCTGGGTCAAAATTTGCTCATTTATTTGCGCCCTCACATGCTTGTTTAACCATCCATACATCCAACCATCCATCCATCCATCCATCATCCTTCTAGTCATTCATCCATTTATTTCATTAATGAGCCAAAACCATGTTGTTTTGGAAAGAAGAAAAGAAAGAGCCCTGGGCCTTGTCCAGGGGGAACTTACTGGAGTATCAGGAGCAGACTCAGGATCTCACAGTCTTGGGGGACAGAGGGGAGGGACACCCACACTACAGGAGGCCAGGAGCTCAAAACCTGGATAGGGAGCCTGGGACACACACATGGATTATAAAGAGGAACTCTGCAGGACTGTGAGAGATGAACTGTGGGGTCAAGGATGGAGAAGAGTATGGGCTTTGTTAGGTAGGAAAGGCTTTTTCTTTTGCAGGAGGTCAGGGCAGAAAAAACAGGCAAAGAGGGTTCTGGAGGGGTGTAGGCTTGAGATGGAATTTAAAAGTTAGAGTTTGAGTGGACAGAGAAGAGGTCAATGTGTGTGCACACGTGTGTGTGTGCGCAAGTGCAATACACAGGAGCGTATTGGGTAATGCACGGGGCAGAGAGGCTGAAGAGAACACCCCATTGTGTCCTCCCAGCCCTGGCCTCGCTGATTGAGAAGTGTTCCAAGAACAACAGCGACTGCTGCTCCTACGGCAGCTTCAGCGATGCAGTGCTGGAACTTTTCAAGCTCACCATAGGCCTGGGTGACCTGAACATCCAGCAGAACTCCAAGTACCCCATCCTCTTTCTGTTCCTGCTCATCACCTACGTCATCCTCACCTTTGTCCTCCTCCTTAACATGCTCATTGCCCTGATGGGAGAGACCGTGGAGAATGTCTCCAAGGAGAGCGAGCGCATCTGGCGCCTCCAGGTGGGTCTGGGCCGAGCCCTGGTGTGGGGGGTTTCTGCGGGGACTCAGCTGGGCACATGGTCACTGACAACCATCAGCACCAGCGGGGCAGGGCCTGGGAATCTGCATAAGCTCCCCCATGATTGGGGTTTGAGGATGCCTTGGTCTGGGCTCCTAGAGTAGGAAGTGTGGCTGAACAACGGCACGTGTGAGAGAAACTTGGGCTGAGGAGCGTGCTCCATTCAGAGCCAGAGGTGTGATGTGTGGATGTGGATTGCATCAGGGGGAGTACAGGGTCTCGGACCGTCCTGGCCTCTGCTCTCCTCACACGCCCAGGGCCTCGTCCGCGGAGGAATACCAACCCACAGGATGTGTCCAGAGGTGACCAGGTTTGGGAGAGGACTAGAAACCGCCTCCTGAGGATCAGCTGTTGGAGCTAGGGTTAAAGACGATGAGAATCCCCGCAACATCTGGAGAGCTCCCTGTGAAAGAGGGGGCACCCTGAGAGGACAGAACTGAGCCGGGGTGGTGTGGGGAACAACCGCGAACAAAGCTGTGATTTGACACGAGACGTGTCTAACCACAAGGGCCTGCTTAGTTGGAGTGATGACAACATCCAGGAGAGATTGGACCAATCATTGTCAGGGAAACTGCTGAGGGGATTCCAGGCCTGTGATGGGAGTGGGGCTGCGTGATGTCGAAATCTCCCTCCACTATGGTTTCCCAGGAGCCTGACAATTTCACCTGGAGACTCCTGGACATAATGTCTTGCGTAAAGCTTTGAACATCTTTCCAGACCTTTCTACTGTTTCACTTTTGAATTCTGTAGATTAGCCAAACCTTAAAGCCCACTATGCTTTAAGCATCCAGTGGGCTGTTTGGTGGTGTGTGTACGTGTGCATGTGTGCATGTAGGGGTATATGTATGTATGTGTGTGTATGTATATGCATGTGTGTATGTGTGTGCGTGCACATGTATGTGTGTGTGTGCGCACACATGCACTCTCCATCGCAGTGCTCCCTGGGCTGGCACGGTGTCCTGCCTCCTCCATGAGGCGCTTAGGCTTGTTTATTTCCCCAGAGAGCCAGGACGATCTTGGAGTTTGAGAAGATGTTACCAGAATGGCTGAGAAGCAGATTCCGGATGGGAGAGCTGTGTAAAGTAGCAGAGGAAGATTTCCGACTATGTTTGAGGTAACAAAGGGAGAAAGTCCCTTCGAGGGAAGCCTTTGGAGTGGGCAAAGGGAGAAGAGTCGGCAGAAGGACTACTCAGGAAATAGTGCTGCCACGTGCCTGTGTCTGCTCTGGCCTCTTCAGAAGAGAGAAAGTGCTCTTGTCGCTGGCCCTGGGGCAAGGGTCCCCTGAGAGGGGGTGAGACTGCCATTTGCAGTACCCCTCCCTGCGATTTAGAGGTGCCTCCACGGCCTCTCCCTGCTTGTCTGTCAATTTTTGTCCTTCTGTCTACCCCATGTGGCCTCCAGCAGACATTATGTCACTGGCAAACTGAAAGTGAGACAGCTGCTTTGGACAGACCTCAAGCTTTTTGATTTTTAAAAAAGTGTTCTTATATTCCATGACCACCTTTTCTGATCAAGTCCACCTCTTCCTACCCACCGCCTCGACCTACAGACCACCTGGTTTGAGTATGACTTTACCTCAGCTTACTTCTCTCACTCAAACTCCCACCCCTATGAAACGATCATTTCCAACTGCAAACGAGACATTTCCAACTGTCTCTGATTCTGACACCCTCATTCCAGAGGTGGCCTCTGATTGTGAACTTAAGTCAAACCCACAGCCCAGTTGTAATCCTGCACTCCAGGCACTGTCCGCTGTTCCTGTGGCCTGACCCCTAATGACCTTCTCTTAGCACAACGTTAACCCCAGCTCGGATTCTAGGAGCCCAGCCCTCCTGCCCTCCTTCCCTGCAGGTGCTGGGGGCTGAGATGTGCCCTTGTCCCCTGTCTGAGCAACTTATAGGATTTCTGGGTCCTGGGAAAAGGGTGAGTTGGGCAGGTTTCAAACCCTAACTATGCTGACCTGCCCATATAGGGCTCTAGATCCCTGGGATGGGGCAGTGGGGGAGCAGTGTAACCTGTCTAGAAGCCAGGACACCCCAAACATGGTGCAGTTTTGGGGCAGTGAGTTCGGTTATTGCATTCACAGGATCAATGAGGTGAAGTGGACTGAATGGAAGACGCATGTGTCCTTCCTTAATGAAGACCCAGGGCCCGTGAAGCGGACAGGTACTGTGGCTGGGAGGCCGTGTGGTGACCACCTCCATCTGACTGTGTGGCCTTGGACAAGTCAAGTCTGAGGGCCCTGACATCCCCATCTGTAGAATAGGACGGTTGATTAAATTGGTTCCTTAGGTCCCTTCCAGCTCTGACAGTTTATAACCCTAGATGGGAAAATGTCCAAAAATCGGGTGGAGCACCTAAGATGTAGAAGTACTCAGTGCACCGTGCTGTATTTCTAAAATAGCTTTTTTTTTTTTTTTTTTAAGCAGATCTCAACAAAGTCCAAGTTTCTGCCAGGACTAACAGCAAAACCACCCTTAATGCCTTTGAGGAAATAGATGAATTTCCAGAAACTTCGGTGTAGCAGCAGAACCTAGAACTGGTGTGAGGCTGGAATGACGGATCCCTGCGGGGCCTGGCAGAGTGGTGGAGCCTGGCTCTGCCTGCCTAGATGCCGGCTGCACCTCCACGCTGAGCAGCTGATTGGACTGGAGGCGGTTATCAGTTTGGATGAGTGGGAAATGCTGTAGATTTTGCTACTTGGCAAAGCCTTCATGAACCTAAGATCAGCAGTCCTGGGCCTGAGTCTCCTGAAGTCCTAGGTGAAGAGGGATGGTGGGGGAAGGAGTGGGACCCAATGACTTCTTGGTAGCCCTGGCACTACCCTAACCCTAGCTCAGATGATTGGGTCATCTGAATTTGTGGCAGAAACCCAACCCAGAATGTGCAGGGGACTGAGCTAAATGGAATAGCCCTGCGGTGGGGGTGGAGGCGTGAACTATGGAAATGCCCTTCCAGAACCTTCAGGGAACCAGAATCCACCCTTGGAAAGCATGCCCTTGGTATCCCAAGGCTCAAAACTGTCTCTAATTGAGAGACTTTTTTTAGTAGTATGATGAACACGTTTTTTTATTTTCACTATAGAAAAGACATTTCAGTTTTGAATGAAAATGACTTCAGGTGAAGTACATAATTTTAAAAAGCTGAGAAGTAGATTTTGGGCTTTTGGGTTGTATGCAAGTATTATATACTGGCCTCAGGGTGGCCACAACCGGGACAAAAGGTTTTTCTTTATGCATACAAAAGTCCACAAGGGCCGTCCCTGGCAGGTCCTGTCTGGGCCACTGGGATGTGGGTGAAAGCTCTTGGCTCTTTTCCTAGTTCTGGTCTGGCAATAGTGCAGGCCTCTGAGCTGGGATCGTGGCTTCATCTGAAACAAAAATAGCAGCTGAGCTATTTATATGGTTTGAAATCTCAGAGGTTACTATCATACATCAGTATTTCTCATTGGGGGAATTGAACGAAATACCTGAAATGCTCTGGCATTAAATATTTTTGTTAACTGTGAATTTTGAGGTTGCAAAGGAAGGCTTATGAGAGAGGAGAGTTTGCCAAAACCCTGGGTTTGTTTTTAGATTCTCATCCTCTGATTCTCTCCCTCCCCCTACCGGATATTAAACAGAGGCAGTTTAGAGGTGAAGTGGGGGAAGTAGAAGGCGTTTTCCAGATAACTGGAGTTTATAAACACCCAGAAAATCCACTGTGTTTCAGCTATGTGGTGAAAAGATTCATGCAGGGAATTTTGAGGTAGACTTATACAGATATTTACCGTAAATCTTAATTTTAAATGCCACAAAAATGAATTTGGCCTTCTGATACTTGGCAATTGGCTAGTTAACCTGACTGAGGCAGACTGAGCAGTCCTGCCAAGCACTCTGCTCTGGGCTGGTTTCCCTGCTCTGGGACACTCTGTGTGCCAGTTTAGCTGGGTGGAGAGAAACTTGGCCTTTGGGTCTCGATGAGCCCCTTGGGGGAAGATATGCCGGGTAGCGGATGCAGCTCAGGAAACTGCAGAGTCTGCTGCAGCCTCTGCCCTCCTAGAGTCACCTAATGCCCTAAGCCATGGTGGTCAGACCAAGCTCAGCTGTGAGTGGGGGTGGAAGGGTTCTGGGCATGTATCATTGGCAGAAGAGAAAATTTGGGGCTAAAGGCCATGGAAGCATGGGGAGCAGATATGTTCCAGATGGGCAGAACTAGTGCCAAAGCTTAAAATTTCAGGGAAGAAAGATTTTGGTTCAATTCAGTCCAGAAACCGCACCAGATATTGGACACGTGTAAGCAGAAGCTGGTTGAGCACTTTTTAGGAATGCTGTTAGGGATGCATAATTGGGTGAACTTTAGAATTTCTTTTAGCCCTATGAATCAGCATCCAGTACCTGGAGTAAACTACTTGCATTTATGCTGCTGACACCATGCTGTCCACTATGGGGCTGTGCATTTCAGAATTGCTTTAACACAGATGTTAATGGATGAAACCACATGGATCTCCAGCTCACACTTGGACAAAAACTGGGAGGTTTGGCGAACAGAAATCAATAATTGGATCTTTTGTCTTCTTACCCATGTGGGGAGCTGCTCTCTGTAGATCTGGATGGAATTTGTTGGCAAGAGTATTTTCTATACTGGATATTGTTCCCAACAGCGGCATCTCCAAAAGACTTTCAGCCTACGTGGGTTTACCAAGGCAAAGTGAAATAATCAATGAGTCAGAGAGCAAAGCCAGAAAAGACCAGTTTCCTCATTTTAAACTTGGAAATTAAAGTCAAGAAAATTAAGTGGACTTGTTCAAAGTCGTGTAGGAGGTTGTATCAGAGCTGGTGAAACCAGAGTGTCCTGATTCCTGGACCACCGATATCCCCCCATGCTATATATTCATACGTACATACACAATCACTAAATTTGAGTTTGTCTTTGTGGTTGGTGTACGCCAGGGGCTTTTGCTTGGGTTACTCATGGTGGCAGTCTGCATCATGACTGTGACCCCTGACACTGGTGTAAAACTCAAGTGTGCACAAAACCACAGACATACACCATACCACATTGAACTCACAGGTATATGGGATGTCTTACAACGCCATGATTTACATTTCAGTAATGCAAGGGGAAGATACTTTCCAGGGATGGGATCTCCCAGGCTCAGTTACTGTTTTTAGCTGGAAAATTTCTTTTGGCTAAACCCTGCCTCAGGAAGAATCCAATATTTTAGACATTATGAGATGTATCTGTTTGGAATAAAAATGATGCTTGCCTTCCTTCCTGGCATGTGGGAGGAGGTGTGTGAGATTGTGCTGTGAAATCATTAAGCTCTTAGAAGGCCCCTGCCCAATAGAGCCCAGTATTATTGATGTTTTTTTCCTTCCCCAAAGCCTGGTAAGTTGTGTTCTTTTGCTCTGGGCAGGGCCCAGCCAGGTGGACCATTGTCCAGGCCTGTAAGTCATACTTGATCTCTGCATTGATTTTCATGTTTTTACTGTGATTTTGGTCTCAAACACAGAATTGTCACCTCCTTCTCACTGAATGTGCCCATTCCTTGTAAATTCTCATTTACATACGTGTTCTTAGTGTTGTGTATGGAAGACCATTTTAGTGCCATTGAAGAAATGTTGTTTTGAGTTCTAATAAATATTTATTTTGCCTTGTCAGGGCCATGTCTAACCTTGTCTTAAGTGTGCTGATGTGAAGACAAACTAGAAATCCTAAAGTGTTGCTTAACAGGGCTGGGTCAAGGAAAAGCCAGTTCGGACCTGAAGAATTATTATTGGCCCTGGCTCAGGGCACGGCCAGGATGCTGCAAGACATGTCACCTCCATACAGTGTTTACCTCTCATAGCTCATTCACGTCCAGTTCCCCATTTGAGCCACTCAGCAACTCTGAAAGCAGTTTGAGTAAAAGGAGGCTCAGGGGGTTGAAGTGATGTGTCCAAGGAGTCATAATCAGAAAGTGTTAGAGGTTTGGACCATAAGACCCCCAAGCTGTGCTCTATTTATCACACCCTGCTGGTTCTCAATTTCTTTTACACGTCAAGCATGGGATATGAACTCTTGGCTCCACATGGAGACCAGGAGGCGTAAGTCCCTCCTGTTTATGTCACAGGATCTTCGTGAAGAGGCAACGAGTCAGTGGATATGAAAGAGATGATATAATTACTATCCTACTGCCTAGCAGCCAAGTGAATGAAAATGAAAATGCGGTTTTTCATTCTTCTATTTCATAAGGACGGCCATTCTCAGCTTCAATGCCTGGATACTCTGCTGTGTCTAAGTTGCAGAACTGCAAACAATTTATTAATGAATGATATACTGCTCTTGGTAAATTATTTACTTAATTCAAATGATTCCCATAATAACCTTCAATGGGATATGTCTTTTTGAATAGAAGAGAAATGAGAATTGTACATAATCCACATGTTAGCTTAAATAGGCTTTAGTTCACAATCTAAGAATGTTCCATCCATGGGAATATTCTGAGTGAACTGGAAGAAAGAGTGGGACCCCTTTTTGTAGGATGTATGTCTGGAAGTGGGCATCCTGGGTCAATGGATATGATCATTTTTATGGCTTTTGATACTGCTGAAAAATTAACTGCTAAAAAGACTGTGTTGTTTTTTTCAGCCTTTGAGATTGTATTCTTTACTACTTATATTGATTATCTCAATAACACAGTTATGTAGTTTTGGCAAGTATTAATTCCCATTTAATAGACAGGGAAATTGAGATTTATAAAGAGACTGAGGGACATGTGAAAGTTACAAAGCATCTTCCTGAGCTGAGAATACTTTTCTTTCTGTACCATGTTACCTCTCTGATAGTTACAGCAAATTTTCTCAGAAAGGAAGGAATTTGATCCATGCAACAAAAATGATCTCATCTACTATGTGTGAGGACTTAGAACCAATTTAACAAAAATTAAACATCCAATATGTGCAATGCTAGATAGTACAAACACAGTTAAGACGGTTTCTTCCATTATAGATAGAAGAAAGGAGGGGAGAAGGAAATTAATATTGATTGAGTGCCTGCTGTATGTCATCACTTTACGTACATCATCTCATTTAATCTTCACAACAACCTTTAATACTGCCCAGTGGGCCTTCTATTTCTCTTATCAGGTTGGCTCTGTTTTCTAATAGTTATTTAAAATCTATCATACTTCTTAATGACTCCCACTACTTCCCTTTCAGTAGCTTCTGATAGTTTTATTTTCTACTTTATAACGAAAATGGAAGACATCAGACAGAAATACCTTCAACTTTTGACTGCCATACTTACAATTTATCCCGACCAGGGACCTGCTCAGAGACCCCTGACCCCTGCTCAAAGAACTTTCTCCATTCCCATTGGATTTCTTATGTTGTTCCAAGATGACAAAAGTTATTTCTTTGCCTAATAGATCTATTTTCTAAAAACTGGCTTTTATGTTAAACTTTTAATCCATCTGTAGCTAATTTTGTGGCTCTGGTCTTACTTTTTTTCTGAATTGCACTGCTGTAACCCCTTATAGGCCCCAGTTTTGGGGTTGACCTCATTACTAGTCGAGTCCCTGTTTTTTCTCTTGGCTAATCTGAGGAAATTCCAATCCTGTTTTTCAGCATGATGGGGTCAGGTTATAACATTCTGGGCTGTGCCGTTCACTTTGTGGCTTATGTGAATGGTGCCGCCTGGGAGTTATGGGTTGTGCCACCTGCACAGCCATGTGTGGCAGCACTGCACGGACTTCTCTTTGGGTGTGTCTTCTCAATCACTGATCTATAAGTATTAATGACTACTATGTGCCAGGCACTGGACTAGGTTCTTTGTGAGTCTGTGTTGGGGTGGGGGATACAAAGAGCTAGATGATGAGCCTCTCAAGGCCAGTGCAGGTGGGATGTGTAGAGAGATTCAAAAGGGTTTGGAGTCCCCTAAGAAGCCAGTCCTCTTCCAATTCCCTCTTTGTGGGGTATTCAAATCCAGGCTTTTCAGACACCCCCTTGGTCCAGCTCTCTTTGTGTATTTATGACTGGTAGGCTCCTCTCCTAGCACTGCAGCTTTGGTCATTTCCATGGGACTCTCAGGCTCCAGATTATGTTAGTATAATTACGGTGGTATAATTTAGACAATTAGTGTAATTACGTTAATATAATGTTAGTTTAATTTTGATAAGTACATTTGAAACCATAAACCTTGGGCTCTAAATGATGGGATAAAAATGCCCTTTACTTGGCTGCTGTGGCTTCGGTGAAGAGGGAGGGGATGATTCTGGAGGGGCTGGCAAGGGAGTGGGGACCTTTGAGGAGAGTAATTATGGGAAGTGAGGGATACGGACATATGGGACATGGGGACATTTCTGGAAAGAATTTGCAAGCTAAAGACATGAGTTTGGGTCACCTTCCCTTTTGTGTCCATTGTCCTCCACTTTTTCCATCTTTACCTCCTATACTGGAGGTTGTAAGCCAAAGAACAGGCCCTCACGCCTCATACCTTGGCTGGGAATAAGGGTGACTGCATTCTTTCCAAAGGAGAAGTGGCAGTTGTGAGGAACATGCCTCCCCCACATGTGCCATATTGGAAAGGAACATTAGGTTTTCTTGGGGCATGTCAAATGTCTGAAAGAGCCTCTCAGCACCTTGGGGTCAGCGCAGAACAATGGAGCCTCCCAGAGCAGTGATGCTTTGTGTGGGTTATTGTCTTTCTAGGGATAAAGGGCCATTCATAGTTTCTTGATTTATTCATAATGCCACCTTTACAGTCAGCCCCCATTTCTCTTTCACATTTCATTTGCAAAATAGCATTTAGAAATCGCCTAAGGATATCACAACTGTTGCTAAAGTTTACAGACTGGATACATAATACAGTAGCACTAATTCAGTGAATACTTAAAAATGTTTATTTTTAATATGAACACTTAAAAATTATCAAGTATGCACCATTTGCATTTAACAGCATGTATACGTTACTCAAAAAGATATGTTTAATCCTATGTTTGTTAACTGCTTTTTGTGTATAGTATCTATCTCAATTTTATATTTTGAATTTAAAGGCTGGTTATTAAGAACGTTAAACTCTTAAAGTAAAATGTATAAAAAGGTATATAGAAATAGGAAATATATTTCATTGAATAAGCTACATACATAAAATATGAAAACTTTAAAAGATATTCATAAATTCATTCATTCAAGAAATACTGCCTGAATGTCTACGGTTTGCAAGGCACTGCCTGGGTGCTATGGATGAGAGGTTGAATAAGGCATAATCTTGCCCTCAGGGAGCTTACAAACTGGTAGAGTTTTTTCAAGTTACTATAACAATGAGCAAAAGGGATTTTTTAATGTAAAGAGGAGCGAATACTTTTGGCATTAAGTATTAGTTTCGTTGTCTTTGCAAAAGCTTCTTTCTTTTCATAATATGCTGCCTCATTTACAAATACTGGGTACACAGTGCAGTCTCCATCCAATGGAATAGTCTTTCCATCAAAAGTTAAAAACACAGGATCCCCAGGGTGCAGTGGTTTCCAGTCTTGATCCTTTCAACAAACAATAAAAATTAATAAATTACATTTCATCTTTCTCCTACTTTAAAAATTTTATGTCAGACTGTAGACAACTAATAGCCTTCTATTGTTTTAAAAAAAGATGTATGGAGAGGCATGTCTGTGATCTGACTGATCCAAAATCATGCAATGAGTTTTGGCAGCATATTTTAAAGTTCCCCTTTTAAAATTTTATAACTGACACGGATAATTGAAATTTGCTTCAATACCAGTACTGCCTTCAAGGTTGCCAAAGAGATTTATAATATTAAAAGGCCAAACTAAATATATATATATCCATATATTCTACATCTTGTCAGCTGAAGTTAAATTTTGTACAGTAAGATTTAGAAAATATCCATTAGGAAACTTCTGTGTGCAAGACATTCTACTTTTGGGGCTATAAAAATGAGTGATGCAGTCTGTTCACACAGGGAGAGTGTATTCTAATGGTGACTGGTGTGAGGAGGTGGGGGTGGACCAGGAAAGGTTGAAGACAAGGTGGACGTGTTCCATATGTGCCCCCACAATATGAGAACAGTTGAGTTTTCTGAAAATATCAGGAATTTGGAACTTTGAGCCCTTAAACACCAATGTTGTCACACCATAGGAACTCTAGGACAGTTCTTAAAACTTTGATGTGTTTGATCTTGTTAAAACACAGATCTGACTCAATAGGTCTGGGGTAGAGGCTTGAGATTCTTCATCTCTAATGTTTCCTAGTACCATTGGGGTCACCTGGGGTTTGTTAGAAATGTAGGATTTCAGTCCCCATCTCAGACTTACTAAATCAAAACCCTCATAATAACAAATCCTTCAGAGAGTCATATATATGACATTAAAGCTTGAGAAGCACTTCATTACAGCAGTTTTTCTCAACTCTGTCTACACATTCCTGTGTCTTGAGTTTGAGAAGCATTGATTTAGTAGTTTTGTGCTAGGTTCCAGGCATTTTGGGGGGAACTCTTTAGGTAATTCCAATAAGCATCCTTGATTGAGAATATCACTCAGAACGCAATCTGGACTTGTGACCAGGTCTGTGTCTTTAGTCCTAGGGTCTATGTCTCCTCTGCTCAGTTCATGTATTCCATTGACACTAATCTTGCTGTTCCTCAGATACTCTAAGTTTATTCCAGCCTTGGGGCCTTTGCACTGTGATGCACCTGGCTGGCTTCTCATCATCCAAGTTCCAGCTCTAATGTCACCATTTCAAGGAGGCCCTTCCTGACCATCTCTTTTAATAGGTAGCCTTTGTTATATAATAATGCCTCTACTACATTATTCTGTTTATTTCTTTTATAGCACTTAATTGCAATCTGAAGTAATCCAGTTTATGCATTGTTTACTTACTCATGATCTGTTCTCCCCCCATAAGTATGGAAGATCCATAGGGATCTTGTCTATCTTGAATCTCAGGGTCCAGAACAGGCTTAGCGGGCATTCAAATAGATGTTTATTGAAATAATGAACCAATCAATCCATACTAGAGAATATAGAGTTGTTCCTTTTTGTTTATCAAATAAAAATGATTCTGGCTTTTAAGACCTACCACTAACTGTCGTTTTTGTTAGTGATGCCATTAATCTCACTTCTCAGCCTTCTCAGGATTATTTTTGGATTTCTCAAGAAAAACTCAAAGAACACTCACTATTTATGGCATTGTCAAGTTGGCTTCTGTTTCTTGTACTTGAAATTTTTGTAACCTACAATGATTTCTCCCCCCCCCCCATATTCATATTTCCTCCTTTAAAACACTGCCTAAGATACTTCAAGATTTTATCTGGATCCCACTAAGCTACAAAGCAATTTTGGATTTGCTCTGCCAGAGTATATTTTTGGGCTGGCTACTTTATTAAGTTCCTTAATCTTTTCCACATGTGTATATGATATCTGGAGTTTATCTTCTTGAAGATTGTGCCCATAGTTTTGTGTATGCCTTCCCATGTACCTGGTGCACGTTTTGTACAAAACAAGGGCTCAATGAATGCTGCAGTCTGATAGGCAGAACTGGAAAGCTTCCACAAACGGAATCCTTTTAGGTCTCTGGAAGGCTCCTACTGAAATCATCAGAAGTAATTCTCAACCCCACTGCCTCTTCCCCCCTTCTTGGGCTTTATCTTACTCTTCTGAAAGGGGATTGCAACAAAAACACAGCAATTTCCTGAGGTCACAAAGAGATGGTGCTGTGATGAATGACAATGTCAGGCAAGGACCATAGAGGAATGGTACCCAATGATCTAAAGCTCTGCGGAGATAGATAAATTCTCCCGGTTGGACAGAAGCACATAGACCCAAAGAGTGGACCATAAGGACTTGAAGGTATTCTTATCATCTGTAGTTGCTAACATCATGTTTGGAAATTGCTCATAACAGCATTAACATCCTTATCTAACCCCCTGATGATGCGAACTTGGGATGGATAGCAAAGAGAATGAATGACAGAATCAAAACTAATGAGATTGTGCCATTGGTATATGTGATGTTTGGTACTTGGTTAAAAAGATCCAGTATGTAAGTCCAGCAGTTCACATAAACAATCTGGGAGTCTCAGTCAACCACAGATCAACAGCGCAAAATGTCTCAAGAGACGGTGAAATTTCCGTCGCTAGAAGTATTCAATCAGGAATGGTTGACCTCTAATTGGTGTCAGTAATTAGGATACTGAACTAGATCAGTGGTCTTCAACACTGACTATCCCTTGAAAATAAAGTCAAATTATCTCAGAGTGGGACCCTGGCATCAGTATATATATTTTAAATTACTTAGATAATGTGCCCCAGGTTGAGAACCCCAGCATAGAAAATTTCCATTTTTTTCTACCTCAGCTCATTGCTGCCATTGTTTCTTAACAATTGCATCCATAACTCAAACTGGCTGATGACCTGAAGCTGTGCAGGATAGTCACAATAGGGGAGTGGATATTTTAACTTTTTCAAATCTTTGCTCCTCCATGTTTTTTCTTTTGCCTTTTCCAGATTTAAATCTCCTAAACACCTTAGGGACAGGGAATTGGAAGCCTTGTCCTCCTCTTTCACCATGCCGATAAGAAATGACGGTGATCAAACCAGGCAAGGGATAGACAAGGGTTCTTACGAAAGTCAGCGAAATGATGGCAGAAGATCTTCCAAAGAAGGAAGGTCTGATTTTTTGTTTGTTTTTTGCTGTAACTTATTTTGGGGAGACATTGACTACAGGGAGGTAGCAGCAATATTATCAATTGCAAAAAAAAAAGTTAGTTCTGGATCTGTCATAGATAGCTACAGGGTAGGGGAAGAAAAGAACTTTTTGGGACTCAGTTTTCTGACATTAAATTAGATATCGTTGCACTTGGGTAAGAATTTTACCTTCTCTGGTGATCCTTGTCTGAGCCTTCTCCCCTCCCCTCATTATTCTGTTATAGCACATAGTCGTTTACCTTCATTTCTAGACCACAGTTTATATCTTAGTATTGCTAAGACCACCTATTGCTGTAAGTTCCCTGAGAATATGACCATGTTCACTGATTTGTCCCCAGGGCCCAGCACATACTCAATAAATATTTACTGAATGAAGGTCTGAATACTTTACCTATACTATAGTGTTTTTGAAAACATCAAATAAGCTAATGTGTGTAAAGGCTTTAGGAACTATAGAGTTCTACCCAAAGGTAAGGCATCATTATTTTCCACATTTTAAAGAAACAGCAAATGTTACCTGCAGATTAGGATGGATAATAGCCACAACTTCTCCACTTTCATTTCTGGGATAATCAACCTTCTCCATTATTTTATAGACTTCCACAGCACACGGAGGAAATTCTTTTCCTATGGCAAAACCAATATGAATAAATGGCAATGGAAAAAAAACCCCAATGAAAGAGAAGTTAATAATTTAAGTAAAGAAGAACAGACACATAAAAAATTTGAAGACAGATGGTTATAGGGAGAACAGATCACGTTTAATTAAGGGTGTTCATAAACAGTACCAAACTAGAAGATATTCTTTTTTGTTCGGGGTGGTGGGGGGGTGATTTTTTTATTACCTTTTAAAATTTATTGAGGTGAAATTCAATAAAATGAACCATTTTAAAGTGAACAATTCATTGAAACTTAGTACATCCACAATGTTGTGCCTGCATCACCTTTTTCCAGTTCCACACCATTTCCATCACTCCAAAACGGGTACTCTGTACCCATTAAGCAGTTTCTACTCATCCTTCCCTGCTCCCAGCCCCTGGCAACTACCAGTCTGCATTTTGTCTTGATGTGACACAATACGTGACCTTTTGTGACTGACTTTGTGTACTTTGTTTTTGAGGTTCTTCCACTTGAAGTATGCATCAGTGCCGCATTGCTTTTTATGACTGAATAATATTCCATTGTATGTACACACCACAACCTGTTTGTCCATACACACATTGATAGACATTTAGACTCTTTCTACCTTTTGACTATTGTGAATAGTGCTGCTACTAACCTGCATGTGCATATATTTATTGTATACTTGTTTTCAATTTTGGGGGGTATATACCTAGGAGTGGAATTGCTGGGTCTTATGATAATTCTATATTTAATTTTTTGAGACACCATCAAACTGTTTTCCACAGTGCACCATTTTGCATTCCCACCAGCAATGTACTAGGGCTCGAATTTCTCCACATGGTTGCCAACACTTATTATTTTTCATTATTTATTTGTTTATTCTAGCCATCCTAGTGTGTGTGAAGTGGTACCTCATTGAGATTTGATTTGCATTTCCCTAAGTGACTAATGATGTTGAGCATCTTTCCATGTGCTTATAGGTCATTTGTATATCATTGAAGAAATGTCTATTCAAGTCCTTTGCCCATTAAAAAAAATGGGCTGTTTGCTTTTTTGTTGTTGAATCATAAGAGTTCTTCATGTATTCTGGATACTGGACCTATATTAGATATATGATTTGCAACTATTTTTTCCCATCCTGTAGGTTGTCTTTTCATTTTCTTGATAATGTCTTTGTATGCATAAAAGTTTTACAATTTGCTGAAGTTCAAATGATCTACTTTTTTTTAGTTCCTCATGTTTGTGGTGTCTAAGAATTCATCATCAAATTGAAGGACATGAAGATCTAGTTGTATATCTTCTTCTAAGAATTGCATGGTTTTAGCTCTTATATTTAGCTTGTTGACCTATTTGGAGTTAATTTTTATATATAGCATGGGATAGGAATCCAACTCCATTCTTTTGTTTATGGATATCCAGTTATTGCCTGAAGATGTTCTTTTTTATTCCTATCAGCACACTGTCCTCAAGTACTCTGGTAGACAGAGGTAGAAACTAAAACTTAGAGACACTGTGGGAGAAAAAGAATTTAGGATTGGGAATAGTCAGGATACCTGGACTCTAATCTCCAAGCTGTGTGATTTTGAGCAAGATGCTTAACTTCCTGAAGCTTGTTTTTTTTTTTTTATCTGTCAAATGAAGGTTTGGGATTAGCTTAGCTTGGAGGAGGGCCCTTCCAGTTCTGACATTCTATGATTGTATATGTTCAGGAATACTTCTAGAAAGCTAGATGGCTTCATATAGTACTCTTTCTTCACCCAAATCCCTGGACTGTTTCTGAGCAGTGAGATCATGGAATGCAGGAGTCTGCCAACAGTGGAGCCCAAAGATACAGCAACTTTAAATAACCCGATACCCTGAAACATGGAAAAGGGGTAGTTTACATTGATGGCAGGCAATTGCTGACCAAACAGGGTGAACTTTCATCCAAAATAGAGCTTATATAGTGTGCTATGGTCCCAAACCAAAGGGAAGTCTTCCTTTGCTCTAAGAAACAAAGTGCAGCCAAATTTGAACTGGGATACTACTTGATACTTCTGTATAAGTTAGTTTCTGCTGTATAACACACTACCCCAGAACTTGGTGGCTTAAAACCACAACCATTTAATTTAGCTCAGGATTCCGTGAGGTGGTTGGGAAGTTCTGGTCTGGGGTGGTTTGGCTGGTTTCTCCTTGGCTCATGCATTTGTGGTGAACTTGTAGGGTGACTGGAAGATGGATGATCTAGGACTGCCTTCCTCTCATGCCTGGTATTTGACAGGCCGTCAGCTGGAGCTGTACTACTACTGTCCTGGGTGTCTTGGTTCTCTGGTTTGTCGCCTCTTATTATCCACCTGGTTAACCTGGACTTATTCACATTATGGTGGTATAGGGTTGCCAAGAGCAAGGAGAACAAATCCCCAATGCTTAAATGCCTTGTAATGCTGTTCTTGTGGTACAAAGCAAGTCACATGACTGACCCAGATTCAGGAGCGTTGAAGGAAACTCCATCTCTTGATGGAACATCACATTGCAAGGGTGTGGATGCGAGTTGGGGAAGAATTTGTGGTTATTATTATAATCTGTCGCATCTTCCAAGATAAAGATGGAAACTTAGCTGATGTCATTTGTCTCTTCAAACCACACCATCCGTTGGAAGAAAAAGAAAAAGTAAGAGAACTCAAAGGAATATGTTTTTGCTGTTTAGAATCTCAGAATTGGAGGACGTCTCGAAAGTCTAACTCTCATCCAATGCTTGAGTATTTTCCATACCCTCTGGTCAAGTGGTCATCTTCCTCCTGAACAAACTCACAAAATGTGTTCTATCTCATTATTGACAAGCTCTTCCCTCCAGGTCTAATTATATAGAATTTCTGAAAGTCTGAAATAAAATTACCTTTTAGCTTTTTTGTTTTTTTTAGTTAATATAAGTATCCTTAGTTCTATCAATCATTACTCACACATAGCCAGTAAATGAGAATGTGTGTGAAGATACTTCGAAGTTTTACATACAACTTAGGGATCATATAGTTTTAGAACTCTTTATTATTCTCAATTCTCTCCTGTAGCTAAGCTCCACTTTATTGATATTCTTCCTGAAAAATTGGCTCAGAATTTATTCACAAGTTCTCTAGGTAGAAGGGGATTTCTACCCAAAGCAGAAAAGAGACCATTACCTCCCCCATTCTTGGATTTTGAACACAAGAGTAGTGCTTTATCCCTGATATAGTTTTGGTTTAGATAATTGTTAAAGGCTGACAGGACTTTCTGGAACCACCTTTTCAACCAGGCTATTTTCCTGCCAGCTTTCTGCTGTCTTTCACTTAGATAAGCATGTCACATATCTACACATTCAAGGCACTACTAACAATTTCGCATAGCAGAGTCAAGGATGGAGTGCTTCTGCACATTTCTAGAGACATTTCTGCAGGTGGTTATAATCCTTTGGGTTTCGTTTACAACTCCAACTCTAACGTGTATAGCCAAACAAGTTCTATAAATCAACATTGGTTTAACATTTTTGAATCACAGAATCCTTAACTTAAATGAAATGTTACATAGAAAAGCAATAAATTACAAGAATTGCACTGGTTGAAGCAGAGATGGTGGTGGGGAGTGTTTTGGAGCTACTATTTCTCATCTCTTTGGTGGGAATCTGTGGGACATGATTTAAAAACCCTGTTTCTCTTGTAACTTTCTACCAGGGTGTATCATTTCTTAACAAATTGCAATGCCATACACTTACTATTTGAAGGGCTTCTTTTGAATATGGCATGACCTTTCCAACATCAGTTCCATGAGACAGCATTGCCCCCATGAGACAGCATTGCCCCCATTAGACACAAATGTGGAGGAGGGCTAATTTTCAGTTTTCATAACTCTGGAGTCAAAGTATCCCCAAGCACAGAAGAAATTCCCCAGATCATAGTTGGGTACATAATCTGAAATTAAGGAAGTATGTTCCCCATAGACCTAGAACCTGCACCAGCCTTGTCACTATAATGACCCATTTCTCAACAAAAAATTCACTTCAGCCTGTTGTAATAATTATTTACATAAGATAGTTCTTTGATTTTATTTTAAACTAATTTTTAATGACATAAATAATACAAGAATGCATTTTCTTCAAAAATAATTAAAACCAAATTATCATAGCTTGTTTCCCCTTTCCCCAGTAATCATTATTATCAGGTTTGGTGAGTTTTCTTTTAGAACATTTTCTCCGTGTGAATTAATAAATACATGCATGTAAATAAAAAATGTTTATCCATATATAAATATATACTAGCCTGTTATTATTATTATTTTAAAGCAAATGGGTATCCATATATTTTGTTTTGCAGCTTACTTATTTCAATTAGCAATGCATTTTAAAGATCTTTCCATGTTAGTTTATGTAGCTGTTTTACAACTGATGGAAATTCCGGCTGTTCACATCATTTTGCTTTTACAACCAATGCCACCATGACCATTCTTGCTTTCAACATGTTGAGTGTGCAGGCGTTTGTGTTTCTTTGAAATGTGGGATTCCTGGGTCATAGGATTTGTGCATTTTTGTGTGTGTGTGTGTGTGGGAGGCATTGGCAGGCTCTGGGAATTGAACCTGGGTCTCTGGCATGGCAGGCGAGAATTCTGCCACTGAGCCACCATTGCACTGCCCAGGATTTATGCATTCAAAAAAAGTGGATACTGTAAAATTACTCTCTGAAGAGTCTTTAATAATCTATATTTTCACCAGAAGATAATCAGAGTATTCCCTTTTCCTACACCCTCACCAGCACTAAATATGAACAGATTTTAATATTTTCCTAATCTAATGGGGGAAATGGCTTCTCATTTTAATGGCATTTCTCTGAATACTAGTGATATTGAACATCTTTCATATGTACAGTGGATATTTCTATTTCATAGTCTTTTTTTGCTTTTAAAAATGGAGTTTAATAGGAAAAAACTTAAGCCATCATTTGTGTTCATCTCATATCCCTTTCCTGATTGTTTCATGCATTTATATTTGTATATATAAGCTAACAATTAAGGAGACAATCCCCACCCACTACATACCTTCATTGAAATGATGTATAAAATCAAGAGCATATTTAATCATTTTTCTCATTTGATCCAAAATATCAGCTCTCAGAACCCCCTGAGGCTGGGGACCAACTTCTATACCTAGGAAAGAAGGACAAATTGTCATATTTATATGTGCTAAAATATATTGTAAGATTGAACATTTTAATATGTCAAAATCTAGAATCTCATAATTGAAAATCACTAAAAAGGTAGATCATGTAGCATTATGGAAAATGTTTTAGACATAATGTTAGGCAAAAAAACAAAGCAGAGCATTTAGATATACAAATTATATGCATAGTGAATAAAGACTATGCATGGTAAAAATCATTTTGGGGAGAACATGGTAAAAATCAGAATTGTATTAAATTAGTAAGATCTCAGGGTTTTTTTCTTTATATTTCCTTCAATATTATCAAAATGTAAAAAATTATAATATAGTAAAAGAGGTAGACAAATTTATGCTGATAAAATAAATACGTGAACACAAAGCAAAATTGTCATAGACCTAATACTTAGGTTTGACAGGAGGAAGGATATTTATTTAGTTGTAGAAATCTAGACTGGATGAGCCACGGACTTAAGTCAACCTGACAATTTATGTGACTCTAGAGCAGCATTCTTGCTCTTAACACAATAACTCATCCTGACACAATAGTGCAATGGTTTTAACTTTTCATACATAAAATTTGTATTCCTTTTTTCTCACCCAAGTTCAACTATATCTACCTCTGGTGGCTGTGAAGCATCCATCTTTACACCTACAAAACTACTCTCTGTCTTAACCACTTATTTAGTCCTTTTCCTCTTGTTCAAGTCTTCCACACACTCATGCCTTCAATCATCACTCTTTTCACTTATCAAGCAATTAACAAGTATTAAGTAAAAAATTACCCATCCTTATTCTCTTCCACTCAATTCATATATGTGTATTTACTTACCCTATTTTTAACCCTTCAGTTGTTTTTCAATTCACAAATCACCTTCATTTTTTATTTGTGGTGCTTAGCTTTCCTGCATACGTATAGACATATATTTAAGTATATGGTATCATAAATATGAATAAGGAGTGCGTCTGTACATAAATGGTTTGTACATATGTTTGAAGACGTGTGTTCATGAACATATCTGTGTATGTATTATAGAAGACATTGTTATCTGTTGCCCAAAATTCATTACATCTTCCTACTTCCTAATAGACTCCTGATTTTAGTCGGCTATCCAATCTTTAAGGAGGTGACTTTTATCCAGTTCAGGGGTAAATTTTGAATGGATGAAGTCATTCATAGTAATCTGCTTACCCTGGTGATTGATTAAGAATGGGCATGTGACCCAGTTCAGACCAAGGGGCCATAATGGGAGGTCTGCAGGGGAGTTTCTGAAGAGTCCCCTTTCTTCCACGATCTGTCATGATGTTGATATCTTGTGGCCATGCGGACAATTAAAAGACACACTGAAGATGATAGAATAGGAAGATGAAAAAAACTTGGTCCCTCATAATATTGTTGAGTTGTTATGTAAAATAATGAATTTAGTTTACTGCTTAAGCAAATTTGAATGATCTGCAGCCCTAAGTGTTCTGTATATGCTTGTCTCAGGTAGACATGGAGGGTGTGGTATGGCCAGTTCAATGTGAAGAGGACCCATGGGGCTGATAGGCTAGGTGCCTGACCCCGCAGGGTCAGCTTATTGAAGATTGTTTTTCTGATTGTGAGTAGAGGATAATAGGTCTGTGGTGGTTTGAAGCTATATGTACCCCAGAAAACCATGTTCTTAAACTTAATCCATTCCTCTGGGTGTGAATCCATTGTAAGTAGGACCCTTGATGAGGTTACTGCAGTTAAGGGGTGGCCCACCTCAGTCAGGACGAGTCTTAATCCTATTACTGGAGTCCTTTATAAATGGAATGAAATTCAAACATAGAAAAAGCCACAGGAAGCAAGAAGCTGAACATTAATGGACACTGGAAGAGAAGGGAGAGACCAAGAGATGCCGCCATGTGCCTTGCCATGTGACAAAACTAAGGATCACGGATTGCCAGGAGCCAGCCTCAGAATGCCACAGTTTTAGGGAAGAAAACACCTTGATTTGGACTTTCACCCAGTTTTAAAGTGTGAGAAAATAAATTCCCACTGTTTAATTGGATCCATTGAAATCCAGAAATAATAATCACCACTCTGGACTTGAATGTGTTTGCTCTAAAAGCTTACAATCTAGGCCCCTGTTTTCTTATAGCATTTTCTGAAGGTGACCATACCTTTGTTATTCTTTTCTTCCTGGCTTAATTTGCCTCACCAAATGTCCCACATGTTCATTCACATCGTTGCATGCCTCACGACTTTGTGGAACAGCTTTTTTTTTTTTAAAAAAAATTTTTTTTTAAACATAACAACATACAAACACAAACATTCTTACCATATTATCATTCCATTCTTGGTATATAATCAATAACTCACAATATGTCTCATAGTTGTGTATTCATCACCATGATCATTTCTTAGAACATTTACATCAATTCAGAAAAAGAAATAAAAGGAAAAAAGAAAGAAACTCATACATACCGTATCCCTGACACCTCCCTCTCTTTGACTGCTAGTATTTCCATTTACCCAATATATTTTAGCCTTTGTTTCCCTATTTTTTTCCTATACACCTTACCACTCCCTTTCATTGATCAGTAGCATTTCAATCTACTAGATTTATTTTAACATTTGTTTGTGGAATGGCTTTTAAAGATGGAATTTATTAAGTTGTAAGTTTACAGTTCTAAGGCTGTGAAAATGTCCAAATTAAGGAACTAGCAAGAGCTTACCTTCACTTAAGGAAGACTGATGCCATCCGGGACATCTGTCAGCTGGGAAGGCATGTGGCTGGCATCTGCTGGGGTCTTTGGCTTCCAGACACCTCCGTCAGCTGGGTAGTCACATGATGACATCTGCTAGCTTTCTCATTTATAAGGATTCCTTGGGGGTGCTTTCCTTCTTTAGCTCCAAAGGTTTCTGGCTGTGTGGGCTCGGTTGCTTCTTCCAAAATGGCTCCCTCTTAAAGGACTCCAGTAAGCAATCCTACCTTGAACAGGTAGAGACACAGCTCCATGGAAACCACCTAATCAAAAGGTACCACCCACAATTGGGTGGGTCACATCTCCATGGAAACAATAAAAAAGATCCTACCCAGCAATATTGAATCAGGGTTAAAGAATATGGCTTTTCTGGGCTACACAACAGTTTCAAACAATCACACCCCACAAATTTCATGGGCTATTGATTCAGAAGACATATGGGAGTTTTGTGTTTTTATTTGGTATCACAGAGAAACAGTGTCTTTTTGCCTTGCTGATAAGCATTTACTTTATTTCAACTAATTACCTACACTTGAATATTTAGCTTGCTCCAACTGACCCCTTACTTGTGCACCAAAATTATCAATACTTAAATAACCAGGATAATTTTTTATTATCTTTTTGCTTGTATTGTCTTGGCTAACCTGCTCTTAAATTAAATTTCTCTTGGTTAAACTATATGAGATTTGACAAAAAAAAAAAACAACTTTGAAATTGTGGCAGCAATTTTAATGATTATAGTGCAGTCTGAAAACAATTATTTCAAGAGGTCACCCAGGAAAGACACTGAAATAGAGAAAAAGGAGATAATATTTATCAGAGTGGATGTATGAGGTTGTAAGACTGCATGGTGGAAATTACCAGATGGTAAAGGTGAGTTCACAGCCCCATTAACTGACAGAGCTAATAAGCTGATAGATGACAAACAGAAGTTTATTAGAGACTCTACCGCCAAGCAGGTGCTCAGAGGAGTGCTGGGAGAAGATTCTCCGTGGGTCTTCTGCATTTCTATATGTTTTAAGAGCAAGGCACTCACTGTCCTCTGTTCCAGACCATCTTTTCAAGGATATTTGTGTTAGTTTTGTGTTTTCTACCAGCATCCATAAAACAGTGGCTGGCTACCACGTTAGCTTGTAAGTGGGATAAAATCTCAGACCCTTTGCAGCTCTTGACAAGAAGAGAGCCTGAAAGCAGCCTGGGGCAGAACTAAAGGTCCCAGTCCACTGGTACTACGAGCACTTTTGCAGAATCAGGTCCACTGTCTCTCTGGCTTAACCCAATGTGGTCACTTTGAATAAGTCTATGAATGTATGTATAACCAAAGTTAGATGGCCAATACTTTATATCTAGTCATAGGTAGAGGAATTGCATGAGATCGAATGGATGTGTTTGTTGGTGTGTGATATGTGATTAAAACTGTGATTGACGATCACCTATAAGTTTGAAATGTGTACTCACTGGAAATTTCAATTAATGCTTATTAAATAAACCTGTGCTGGTTTGAAAGGATTTGAGTACCTAGAAAAGCCATGTTTTAATCCTGATGCAATCTCATAGAAGCAACTGTTTCTTTTAAACCCTATTCAGCACTGCATGTTGGAAGCTTGATTGGATTATCTCCACCGAGAGTTGGCTCGTCCAATTGTTCGTATTAATTTTTCAATGGAGGGAGATGTGACCCTACCCATTGCAGATGAGACTTGATTAGTTTACTGGAATCCTTTAAAAGAGGAGGTATTTTGAAGAGAGTCACAGAGTCCACCAGCCAGAGACCTTTGGAGATGAAGAAGGAAAATGCCTCCAAGGGAGCTTCATGAAGCAAGAGGCCTGGAGAGGAAGCTAGCAGACATCACCATGTTCGCCGTGTGCCTTTCCAGTTGAGAGAGAAACCCTGAACTTCATTGGCTCTTCTTGAGTGAAGGTAACCTCTTGTTGGTGCCTTAATTTGGACATTTTTATAGACTTGCTTTAATTGGGACATTCTCATGGCCTTAGAACTGTGGACTTGCAACTTAATAAATTTCCTTTTTTAAAGGCCGTTCCATTTCTGGTGTATTGCATTCCAGCAGCTAACAAACTAGAATAAAACCTTATTAGGCTGCGGAAGGGGTAGAGGACAAAGAACACTAAGATACATGGAGATCACAGAGTAGTGGAGATAACATGCAATCAGCAGGAGCTTGGGGGCCTTTGTATATGATGTTCCTTTGCTTCAAAGTGTTGTTTGAGGACCAGGGTTGGTCCACCAACTGTTTGTTAGCAGTCCCAGGAGAGATAACTACAGAAATTGAAAGTGTTTAGAAACTTTTATAGTAATCTGATATTTTTGCAGCATACAAGCATGTGACCATTTCTCTAGTAATTAATTTTCCACGTATTTTTATATTTTCTATAGTGGATTAGAAAAAAAACCAATGGTCCTTCACCATAGATAATTTAGAAGCATTTGTGTAGAATACTGTTGCCTGCCTCACCTTCCCCACCCCCAACAATGCTTATTGCCTTCTGTGCTGGTTTGAAAGTATTACGTACCCCAGAAAAGCTATGTTTTAATTCTGATTCAATTTTGTGGGGATAACCATTTCTTTCAACCCTAATTCAATATAGCAGGGCAGAAACTTTTGGTTAGATTATCTCCACAAAGATGTGACACGCCAATTGTGGGTATAGGTTTTGATTAGATAGAGATGTGACTCTATCCATTCCAGGTGGGTCTTGATTTCTTAACTGGAGTCTTTTAAAAGAGGAAACATTTTGGAGAGAGTTCAGAACAGAGACATGGATGTTTGGAGATGCTTGGAGCCCAGCAGACAGCGCCATGTGCCTTTCCAGATCATCCTTCCTTGAGCCAAGGTTTCTCTGGATGCCTTAGTTAAGACATTTTTATGGCCTTAGAACGGTAAACTTGCAACTAATAAAATTCCCCTTTTAAAAGCCATTCCATTCTTGGTATATTGTATTCTGGCATCTTAACAAACAAATATACCTTCTTTTTGCTTTTCAGATCTAAGCACAAAAGCCACATTCTTTGGGCTTCCTCTGACTTTTTAAGCCTGGGTTAGGTGCTTTTCATCTGGGATCTTCTAAGTCCTCTGCGGTTACCCCAACCACAGTATTTATCATTCTATCAATCAGTTATTACCTGATTACTTGTCTTTTCTTATACTAAGTTCTTTGAGGACTGAGTCCATGTTACATCTCAGCACTTATCATACTGTTTGTCTCTACTAGGCACATGATAAATATTTGTTGAAATACAAATTATAATACAATGTGATAAGAGAAATTTGTGGGATAATTAATTTTTTCTGGAGTAGGGGTTCAGGCAAGGCTCTATAGGAGGTGACATTTGAACCTGGCTGTAAGGATGAGAAGAACTCTGCTAGACTAATTTAGAGAAACTAAGCATTACAGCAAAGGAAACAATTTGAATAAAAACAGAAGGTTGCTCAGTCAAATTGAGAAAATTTGATGTCGTTAGAGTGCTTGCCTGCTTATTATTTGACAATTAGAAGCTACAATGATATGCAAGGCAGCTATAAATATTCTTTAAAAATGATTTTCTTGGAATTTCAGCTATTTTGTTCAGTTATGACAGTAGGAAATATGACTTACCAACAGGATATTTGGCTATAGAACGAGTAGTTGCATATTTGAGAGAAGGATGCTCAGTAAGATAAACATAGCAGGGTAATGGAGCCAGAGAAGTCTGAAAAAAATTAAAACGTATTCTCATTATGTAAAGTCCATGTTTTGTTTTCTTTGCTGCTATATAGCTCAATAGCTTTCGAATATGTTTTACTTCATCAACTAAGATTGGTAAGACATTTTTATGAAACATATTGAAAAACTCTGTTATTTTATAGCCTTGAAAACATAAATGCAATATAGAAAAAATCAAATAACACAGAGCTTTCTGGATAAAATGTACACTAAGCAATTCTCCAGAATAATGGTCAAAGAACATTAAATCAATTTTCCTTCTGAATGGATTTGGTTATTTTTGCTTTCCTCACTGATTACACTTACTATCTAGCTTAGGGTTTGTTAGTCTCTTTAAGAGTTCTGTTTCTGCCCCTGTGCTCTAGGTTTCTACAGATGTTGGGTGTCATGCATCCCCATCTCCTCCTCCTGCTTATATGAATAAGCCCTCAAGCCAGGTCCCTCAGTTTTGATAACCGAATGGATTTCAGCCTTGCTGCTTCTGCATCTGGCAACCAAAGCATTGAGCTGTACCTTTAATGAGCCACAAAAAAGAGCTGTATTAATAATCTCCTACTATCTAGTTACTGTCAGAAACTCAGGGGAAACAAAAATGATAGCTAACCATTACTATCTGGTAGGCATTAGGCTAAAAGTTTTAAATACTTTATCTCATTTAAGGCTTTTGACAGCCATATGGGGGTAAGTACTGTTATTATGTCAAGTTTATAAAATGAGATTTTGGGAGTCTAGTATCTTTTTTTAAAATTTATTTTTATTTTTTATTTTTATTTCTTGGGGAGTCTTGTATCTTATCTAAGGTTAGTGACTGGGAAAATCAGATTTGAACACAGGTCCTCCTGGGTTCATAGGTAAAACCCTTTCTACTAAATCATATTGCACTCAGGAGGGAAGGGCGCCCATGTACGGAAATAAACATACAGTCCATTATTTGTGTTTTTGCTTGGTTGTTATTTTCTAGCAATTTTTCTCTGGCTTTAGATTAGGCACTAGACAGCTATATCTTTCAACTCATAGTTTTCTGAGCCTTAAAAAGACTATGAGATACTTAAAAGACCAGATACGTTATGAGGTAACTGAGTGAAATGGGGTTGGAAGGACAGAACTAAAGGAGCCAATCTTTTATCAGTGGGCTTTAGTCAATATTAAATGACTTCCTAAAATCATGTAGTTGAGCTTTTTTTTTTTTTTTTTTCACATGGGCAGCCACAGGGAATCAAACCTGGGTCTCCGGCATGGCAGGTGAGAACTCTGCCCCTGAGCCACTGTGGCCTGTAATTGAACTATTTAAACCACAATATTTAAAATTTTGATGGTAGTTTTACTGAATAGCCCATGACTTGGTGGTTGTCTAGGTAAAAGACTCATGATTTTATAAATAAAGCAATCCACAAATCTTTTATTATTTTATTCCTAGTATTTTTCCTTTACTCATTCACTCCCATTTCTCCTGCCTATCACAATTCCCTCTATATTACTGTACTCATCAGCCTAGCTGTGATCATATCCCATCTCTTTTGGGCCATCCTTCCTGACCCTTTTCTGATTCTTTCACATCTATAAATGACTTAAAAGTACAGGTCCTATGCCAACTTATAAATTAATAACATTGACATTACCTTAATAAAATGAAACATTTGAATTAAAAAGTCACTACTGGAATCTTCAAGAATAAGAGTGCACCCCATATTAGAAGTAGTGTTGTGAAGGTCAAAAATAATGTCACAGGAATCTTCACTGTCTTTTGGACCAAATAAATGATTTATTTCTTGAGCCCTTCTCACTTCATATGGCAAATCCTTTGATGTTTTTTTGCTGTTATTGGCAGAAAGAAAAAATTTACCACACCTAGACTAAGATGACATAAATATACATTTAAAAGCACAATGCACAAGGAATATGAAAGAGGGAAGTACAAACATATCTGAAAATTCTGTAAATGAAGAATTACATTTTTCTCCATTTGATTCTCTTTAACCAATGTTGCATTGACATGTGGGCAAAATAAGAGCTTGTTAATGTGCCTGGTCACAGGGTAGTGTATCTCAAACAGAACTTCAAGTCAACCTTGGACAAAATGCGTCCAATAATTTGATAAAATTTTCAGAGCACTTTATTATGGTGCACTGGGCTATACATTATGGGGCTGGGACACCACGAGTGCTTATATATCTATATTTCACATTCTAGCTAATTCTAGTGCACAAAATGTTCTAATTTAGCTGTCCATATCATCTAATTAATTAGGGATTCTTTACTGAGGACCAGGAGTACTAGTAGCCCAGGGATAAGCTTTGCAGACAAGACTCCACCAATCCTCTGAAATTGCAAACTTTTGCAGATGTATGTATATACCCATTTTTTTTCTGGGGTAAGGGTTCATAGTTTTTGTTGAATTCTCAAATAGGTCTCTACTCCCTCCCCTCCCTGTCTTACAATGGGAAGGATACATTTTTCTTGCTGTACATGATGGTTTAAATTTACTTTTCCTCATTAAACCACTCAACTGCAGTTCTCTATAATTCCATACCCTGACTACTCTTGGTAATATCTTCCAGACATTTAAAGTTTGCACCTGAGTAATTCCTGCCTGGAGTATAATAAAGAAAGTGGAACAGCTTTTTGTAACAATGAGGCAAAAACCATGAAGACAAAGCTACATGATGGTGCCGTGGGAAGTTAGAGGAGCCTGAGAAATTGATAATTTCCTTGAACCACTGTGCCAGCTCTGGACTGCTATCTCTGGACTTATTATTTGTGGAAAAAGAAATTTTTATTTGTTTAAGCCATTGTTTCTGTTATAAGCAATCAAACACAATTCCCAATGGATATTCATGCAATTTAAAAGTTAGTTCATGAAACAACCCCATGAAGCCTCCCCCAACAAACCTACTTCTTTATCATTCTCCCTCATGTTAGTAAATGGCATTACCACCCACCCAGTCACTGAGAGCCAAGGACTGAATTCTTGAAAGATGATGGAATGTTCCAGTCCTCATGCCTTGAGTCTAGGTCCCACCACAAGAGTCTCAAGGGATGAGGCTGGAACAATAGGCAGGGGTGAAATCTTGAAGGGCCCTGGCAGCTATACTAAGTTGCTTAGATTTATTCTGGGCAGGAGATTTTTGAAGAATTTTCAGCAGGGAGAGATGTAACAAGATTTGCATGTTAGCATGATTCCTCTGGCTACCATATGGAGAATGGATGAGAGGAACAACGGCAGGAAGGCGAGATGCAGAGGGATACTTTGGGAGGCTCTAATAACTGTTCAACATTATGATTAGAAATAAGAAATAAACTAAAGTAGTGGAAATGGAGAGAAAGACTGGATTTGAAGAACACTTGTAAGGAATAACTGGGAAGACTTAATGATGCACTGGACATGGAGGATGAAGAACCCTGAAGGTTCTAGGATGATTTCTGTAGGAGATTTGGTCATTAGAGGTGCCATCACCAAGACTGGGGAAGAGTGGTTGGGAGAATAGTTATTAGTTTATTTATCTGACTCATAAATTTTCATAACCCCCATGAGAGACACAGTCTAGCCTTTGGATAATGTTTAAGGGCAAGAAGCAGAAAGCTAATTTAATTTAAAAGACTGCTCTCACTGAGCTGCATACTATTGGGAGGCCATAATAAGAAAGTGAACACTAGTCCATTGCAGAGTTATCAGAGAAGTTAACACGCCAACCAAAAGAGTTGAGCAGCAATGAATTCTTACTTGAAATATGAGCTAGTTAATAGTTATTTTAGGTGAATAGGTCAACATTAATTGTGTCAACATAACCTCAGTCATGAAGATAAAATATTACTGAAATTAAAATTTATGCTAATAAGAACATAATTTGATACACAAAGTATGACTAATGAATAATTGCCCTCGAAAACATCTCCTTCGTAAAGCGAGCCATATTTGTACTAAAAGTAATAACCATCATTTGATCTGTAGTGAGACTAAATCTAAAAAATTTTCTAAAATTAAATGAGCATTTATTGGAAAATGAGTACATAAAGTGGAGCTGCACTAGTTGTGCCTGTGGATGTCTTATATCTTAGCTAACTGTGTACCAACTTCTTGAGGGTAGAAACCATTGCTTACATAGCTTTGTACTTCCCATAGTACCTGGCAGGGTGTCCTGAAAAGAGTGGGTCTTTAATCATATTTTTAGATAAATGAAGGAAAGGAGTGATATAAAACAAATACTTAGAGGTGTATATATATGTATATACATACATGCATATACATATAGGCATACATTTATATATGTATAATATGCATATATAGTCACATAGATATAATTATATTATGCTTTATGCAAAGGCAAAAGAATTCATAAGGACATACCTAGATTGTTATGACTGTGTGTATAAGGCATAAGACATAATAAATCAGCTGCAATTTAAATTCAGGTAATTCAGGAGCAATACCTCTCATTATTCCCATCTATGGTAATACATCACTGAAGGTAAGCACATCCACTCTTCAGATCCCAAGCGGTCTGATATTATTTGATGATGGGCATTTATTCACTACTTTATTCAACAAATATTAACTGAGACATCATAATTTTCTAAACAAGAACTTTAATAAGCACTACTGTAAACACAGTTGTACGAGAAAATAGTAATGATTTTTTGAGAAAGCTAATACTTGTACACAAGCAAAGTGGCTAAACGCTACTTTAATGCAAAGCATTCTTAAATTTGTTTCATTAAAGATATGATTTAAAAGTAAAAAAAATTATTATTTATTATCGATCTACATAGAACACATTTAAACGAAAGTCGGTTATGAATAGTTTGGCATTTTAAAAAGTTCATAAGAGAGCATGTGAATGCCCATGATTAAAAGTGAAAGTGATCGTATTCACAATAGCAGCAGTATGTATAGACATGAATATTTACAGTATTCATATGCATGTGTGTTCTCTCTCACACATATCACTTTACACATACACACATAAAACATAGTCTTACCCAAGATTTTCAAGGTCAAAAACTCGATTCAGGTCACAATCAATATATCTGGTACACTTCTTCACTGCTCTTGGGTTGGTAAGAAATGGTTTTACCTCCAGCCCTGTTCTCTGAATCTCAGTGCCATTCTCTAGCCAGTGCTTAACTAGAAATACTCCTGTTAGCTCATTCCCGTGAGTTCCTCCAAAGATAGCAACCTTTTTTATAGGATCCTTAGCAATGTGACAAGAGGTCATTTTTCCAAGTAGCTTTATAGATTTCTGCAATTCAGAAGAGAAGAGATCACAGAAAACTTAATTTCTGAAGAAAAGTTTAGAAATCTATATCTAAATGAGTCTCTAACCAAAGTGCAAAGTACAAAGTTCCCTTGAGAGGAGTTTATTTGAATTCTGTTACAAGTTCTGAGTCCTGTTTGTTATATGGACACTCCTTTCTTTAGCCCTGCCTCTTGCCATATTTGGATTAAAATATGCAAAGATCAACTAGGGATACAGCTGTTTAGCTTAACTTCTAACTCCCTCATATGGCCAGTAGATCTAAATACAATAGTAAATTAGTGCCTGTTTTAGTTTGCTAAAACTGCTGAAATGTGACATGCCAGAAATGGGCTGCCTTTTAACAATAGGAATTTATTGGTTTACAAGCTTCTCTGTCACATGGCAAGGCACATGGCGATGACTGCTGGTTTCTCCCTTCTCTTCCAGGTTTTGTTGCTTCCAGCTTCTGGGGTCCAAAAGAGCTTCAAACCAGCACATTCCTGGATGCCAGAAAGACTTGCTCCTTCCATATGCAAAATATATTTATTCCATCACAATATCCCAAAAGGCAATAATTTCTATAATAACATTCAGTACAAAATCTCATCAAAATCAGTGATAGATGTGATCTGTCCTGGGACACAATTTTCCTCTGGCTGTGGACCTGTTCTAAGTTATCTGCTTCCAAAATAAAAAAAAAAGTCAGTCCTAGAGTAAACATTCCCATTGCAATAGGGAAAAATTGGGAGGAAAACATTGGGGTTATGGATCCCAAACAGTTCTGAAACACTGCAGGGCATAGTTCATTAGATTTCAAGGTCCAACAGTCATCTATAAAATGACATTTTTGTCCTTGGGGCCTAATGGAGAAGCAGCCCCACCCTTTGCAAGTCTTGTGCAGCTGCCACATGCTCCCCAAACACTGGGGTGAAGACTCCAATACCTCCAAGTATTGGGTTGATGGCCAGGTTCTTGGTCCCACCCTCCTCAAGCATTGGGGTGGCAGATGGACTCTCTGCAATGTTGGGGGCACCCCTCAGAACAGCAGGGTGGTGAGTTCCCCAGGGAATGTGCTCCACCGTCTCTGAAGCCTGAGATGGTAGTACTCTTCCTGAACAAGGGAGCTGACAAGCTCTCTGCAATCTCCAAGGCATTTGAGAACCCTGAACGAAGGGTGGAAGGTCTGCCCTCTGCAATCTCTAGGAGGAATACTTACCCCTTCCATGGGTGTGTCCACTTTCTTGGCCTTGAGGTATCTTTGCTACAGACCTCAGCTTCCATAGTTCTGCCCTTGAAGTCATTTTTCTTCAGTCTGCCCCTTTTAGTCCAGGCTGACCTTGGTTCTGTTCATACAGATCTCACAAAAAATTTACTGGGGTCACATGCATTACCCAGGGTCCCAACTGTCAGACAGTAGGACCTTCCAAAGATCCTTCCTGAATAACTAACTGCATTTCTAATCCTGACTTGTGCTGGAATGGCTGAATGTTTCCATGTTCAGATAAATCCTCACATGGGGCACTATTCTCTGGGAACTCACTTTCCTGAAGCTTAGAATTGTCCAAACCATCAGTTTTTTTATTTCTTTGTACCCAGGGGTTCAGTTCTCAGCTTATCCCTTTCCTCTTGCATTTTACTTTAAGCTAAAAGGAGAAGACAGGTTGCACTTTTCCACAATTAGTTTGGAAATCTCAGCTAAACCTCCAAACTTGTCACTTCCAAATTTTGCTTTCCATCCGACATTAGGATGCCAATTTTTTCTTGCCGCTTTAAAAGAAGTATCACCTTTCCTCCTGTTTGCAATGACACATTCATTATTTCTATCTAAGTCCTCCTCAGAAGTACCTTTAGTATCATATTTCTACCAACAGTCTCTTCAAAGCATTCTAGGCCTTTCTGTCAAGCACCTCACAATTCTTCCAGAATCTTTCCCTTACCCATCTTCTATAGCCAATTCCAGCATTTTTGGTATTTGCAATCTCCACTCCCTACTCTTCTGGTATCACAATCTTTTTTAGTCTGCGAAAATTGCCGAAATGCAATATAACAAAAATGGGTTGGCTTTTAACAATGGTAATTTATTAGTTTACAAATTTGCAGTTCTGAGGCCATGAAAATGTTCAAAGGTAGGCATCATCAAGATGATACCTTCTTCTTGAAGAAAGGCTGCTGGTGATCTGGGACTCCTCTGTAATATGGCAAAGCATGCCGTTTTCTCCCTTTTCTTTCAGGTTTCATTGCTTCCAGCTTCTGGCTTCAGTGGCTTCCTCTCTGTTTCCATACCTTTGTCTCTGTGTTCTGTGTGTCCTTTTCTCTCAGCTTCTGTTCTTTCTATTTCATCCTTTTCTAAAGGACTCCAGTAGGAGGATTAAGATCCAATTGCGCATGTCTCAACTGAAATAACCTAATCAAAGTACCCACCACAACAGGTTTACACACATGAGTCTGGATTAGCTTTAAGAACGTGATCTTCTGGGGTCCATCACAGCTTCAAACCTGCACAGCATCTCATACTAATACAGATATTCTGTTATTCTTTCAGCTAGAATGGTCCTTAATGATTATTTGTAATAATGAAAATAGTTTCTATATTTCTAATTCCAAAAAATATTAATAAGAAGTGGCCCATACATGTGCATGCTATTATTGGATATCTGTATTGCCACTGACATTTAAAAAACATGTGTTCTCTGAACTGAGTGCAGATATTTTTCATCATCTGAGGGAATTGAATCTCATCTCTGTAAATAGCAAAAGGCAGATCCTCAGAGGCCTCCTGTTGAACCAGTACCTTTTCTTTTAGAATGCTTTTTATGGTTGGAGACACAAGGATCAAATAAATCATCTTGGAAAAAAACTACTTTAAACATTCTTTATTTCTTTCTCATGGAGTTTTTGATAATTCTGTGCCAATATTTTAGGAAACTTCTTTACTCTTTGCATAAATACTAAAGGAAAAGCAACTGTTAGTAGTTTTCAAGTCTTTGGACTGCCTGAAAATGTCTTGGGACACACCATCTCTACTAACTGCATTATATGGGTTTGTATTGAGATGGCCTAACATGCTGGCATTAGAGACCCTCCACCATAATGTGCTACTCAAGGAGGGGGTCTTATTAGGGGAAACTATAGGAAAACTAAGATGATAACATTCATTAGGAGAAACGGCTGAGTCAAATCTGATTTGATTTCATGCTCAATTCAGAAAGACAAACATGTTCTAGTACTTGAAATACCATACGCTAACAATACCAGGTTGTTTGAAAGACTTACAAGATTATCTCATTACAATCACAAAGTAGTTTAATTCATAATGTTCTTCTACATGTATTGTATTTGTTTATTCATATGCCCACTTTGTGAGAGAGGGTGAGTTAGGTATTGGAATCCCCATATAACAATAAAGAAAGAGAAGTTAAGTAACTCAGTTAAGGTTCTGCAGCTACCTACGAGCAGAACTAGGTTTGGGACTCAGGTTTCCTGACTCTAAGTCCAGTATTTTTTACATGACAACCAGATGTCTTCCTATTATTTTTGGCCTCCCCCAAAGTTCTGATTTTTCCCTTTCTGAATTCCCATGAATAGTCAATATGGTTTACTCAGGAAATAAACACACACATAAAATACCTGGTGGGAAAATGAAATGTAAATGCATCGCAATTATTTAATAAACCAATTCCTATGTTCTTACTTTAAGAGATCATAATGCAGAGCTAAAGTAAATTAAGAAAATCCAAATTTGCACATTAATATCCCAATCTAAGAGAAAGTCCCTATAGTTTTTGAGTTTCTACCCACGTCAATGTAGACATTTTTCAGCGAGTGTAGAGATTATGAAAACACATGTGAATGTAATCAGAAGATAGTTATTTTGTTTACTTGCTCTGATTTTAGGAACAGTAACTATGGTGAATTATTAACACTTGATTATGTCTTGTTTCTTTTCTGCCAATTTGTGGTTAGTTCTGTCCTTTGCCTTAGTCTCTCTGGGAATGCTGCTTCAGCTGTTTATTCGTAGCTGGCACAAATGACTTGTATTTTGAGGCTTGTTTAATGGAATTTTAACAAGAGTAGCACTTTGAAGCACATTTACCATTCATAAATAAAGTTTCTGTTACATGTTAGAATGAATTGTAGTAATTGTATCCTAAATGCTTACCTTGTTTATTGTGTACAGAGTTTGTCTTCTGTTGAAAGCTTTATTAGAAAAAAAGGAGAGCCTTTCCTTAGAAGGAGAGCTACAGAGGCTTTTCATACTCTTATAGCAAGTTAACTTCCAACAGATTAACTCTTTGCTTCCCAAAGCACACTAAAATTTTGGGCCTCACAAAATTGCACCTTTGTATTAGCCTAGCTCTTTTTTGAGAGTTCAGAGAACCAATAATATATAATGTGAACCCCTTTCTAGTTGTCATGACCTTACTGTTAAATTGAATATTTAATGTTTTGAAGTACTTAAATGAGTAAGACTAATAATTTCTAGCACTACAAATTGTTCTGTGGGGATGGAGGCACTTGATTTATTATAAAATAATATATCTTAAAGGGATAAAAATTATTCTTTTATAGCTATTAAACAGATTGATGCCAAAAAGCTTCTAGGAGACAGATGTAGGGTAGGTTGTTTTCTAAATAGTATAGTGGGGGGAGGAATAATGAGGGTTTTCCTTGTAATATGATATATAATGTGTGTCATGTGTAATGTGGTTGCCTAGCAATCATGTAATCAAACTATTTCCAGTACTTTAACTTTCTCCTCCCCCTGTGACCCTATTGTTGAAACCCATCTTGGTCAATTTTCTGGGTGTAAATAAATAAACGGCAAGCAGAAGAAGATGGAGATGCATAGATAAGTTTATAAACTGTGGAAAAGATTCCATACTGTTCTTGTCTGCAGCCCTTAGACGAAGCACAGGATCTTGTTCATGGTAGGCTTAGATTTAATTTTTAAATGAGGGTTGTTTTTTTTTTTTTTGGTGGGAGGGGGTGTTATATGTGTATGCATCTAAGCATGTATGAGGTCAAAATCTGCTTTCCTGGTACATCTACTCATTTTTTTTTTTTTTTTTAACATGGGCAGGCACCGGGAATCAAACCCGGGTCCTCTGGCCTGGAAGGCAAGCATTCTTGCCTGATGAGCCACCATGGCCCGCCCCATCTACTCATTTTTTATGTGTTCTTTTTGGAGCCACAATGAGTAAAAAAAGTCTTTCAAGACATTTTATTATCTGAAGTCTTCTTTCCACCTTAAAAGATGATCCTATTCCTTCAAAGCTTCTTAGTTTGGCATTCAAGGTCCTCTACCATGTGGTCTCAATCTACCTCTACTATTATCCCTTAATACTCTTCCTCATTTGAATTCCTCATTTGAATGTCCAAAGAAACTCCTAATACATTTCATGGTCTCATAGTTCTAGATCTTTACTAACAATGCCGCCTCTCTCTCTCTCTGCTCTCTCCACTCTTCACTATTTCTCCCCCAGCCTTCATATGATCAGAAGATATGGTAGCAAAGTATGGTCTCTGAACTCAGACACAACTAGGATAACAACACCTGGCCCAAAGAGAGTACTCAATAAATGGCACCTACTATTGCTAAATAAGGGTTAACATTTATTGAGCACTTTCTCTGTGCCAGAGACGGTCCAACTTCTCTTGTAATAACCGTATGGCAATTTAGTAAATATCGTTCTTCCCATTTTAGCAAGGAGGGCAACATAGGTTTAGAGAGGACTGCCAAGGGTGGTCTGTTAGCCTCGGATGTCCGAGCTCGGGTCACCATTTTACTTATGTGCTCTGAGGCCCAAGTGGCCCTTCCCTGAGCTCCAGCAGCCCTGGCCCTGCCTCACTGACATCTTTACTTTGCAGGGCTGTCACTCAGCACTCCCTGCCATAAGTCCCAAGATGCTTATTTCTTGGGACTCTAATTCTGTCTGAAACTTAGCTGGACCCAAAAAGACACCTAATGACCTGGTTTTGATGCCGGTGGCCTTTTGGTTCTTCTGTTCTAGGCACACTCTGAGTCACCACACACATCTTAACAACTGATGTCTAGAACCTAAGAAATGACCGTGGGGTATGGGTAGTGGGTCGGATGGCCAGCCCTTGGCACCATTTCCTGACGAAGCAGGGTAGAAGCTGGTTGGACAGATGTACACCCGCCTCACTGGCGACGGCCTCCTTCTCTTGCTGGGTCAAACTCTAAAGAGATGCGGCAGCCATTCCTGCATCTCATACTTCACAGTGTGAGAATGCAAGGGGAAGCATGTTATTGTTACTGTTCCTGGGTGAGGGTGCAAATGTCTTTTTCTCCCATTCCGGCTTCCTTGAGAGGTTCCTCGTGAGGCCACCACGCGATGGCGCCCCCGCGCCCCCTGATCCCCCTGCTCCCACCCCGCACCGAGTAGCTGATCGTGCGCCTGCGCACTCGGCCGGGGGTGGGGGTGGGGGTGGGGTGGGGCTTGAGGTGCGCCTGCGCGGGTTCGCGGTGTCTGCACACGGCCCGACTTCCCGCTTTTTTTCGTTATTTCGAGGCGGGAAGGTCAGCGACGCCTCACTGACTGGGCGGACTCCGTGGTGTTAAAACCAGGCGAGACAACTCGAGGTTTGAAGTTGCGTGTCCTGCTGGCAGGGGGGTCAAGAAGGCCTTAACTGAATGTCCACGCTGACTGGTCAGGAGAGGTTTTTGGATGAGGACGTTGAGTCCTGACTGGAACTCCCCCTCCCCCCCCCACCCCGTGAGGGGCCAAATTAGACCCTACTAATTTTTAGGGGGCACTGTGTATGTGTGTGTGTGTGCGTTTGCAGAGTGAGCAAATTTTTTGCACATTAGTGCCACCAGTCATGTTACTGACCCCATAATAACGCATCTAGGGCCCCTGTGCCCAGAGTGGGTGGTCCAGTGGGAAGATGGCGCACGCATTTGTTTTGTTTTCATGCTACCCAGAAACGGAATAGCCTTCCTAAGTCCCCGCCGAGGATATGAATTGTAGTTAGTATTTCTATTTTGTGAGAAAGTAACATCAACTTTGTTGCTGTCCCTAGAATGATTTCCTAATATTTCCAGCTTCAAGGCGAAGATATGGGAAACAAAGTAGAGGCGGTCCCTGCCCTCCATGTTTGCCAAGTTTTATTTCTATAAAGGATGCTTATTTCTATAAATAGTGTTTGCTTCAGTCTGATTTGCGCTAATACTTAATTGCAGTTTATGTCTGTTAGCCTTATCGGATAGTGAACCTGGGCGCAGAAATGATCTCATTTAGGTTTGTCTCGTGATTTTTCACATAATACGTAAGTTTGTTGAATCAAATTGGGAGTGAATTAATATATTAAGAGACTAAAACATGGCAAAATTGCAACTGAAATTATGTTGTAAAAGAAAGAAAAACTTGTTTCATATACTGAAGTTGTGGAAACTTATTACAGTTATTCTGGATATTAAGTGAGGCCTTAGTTTTGGGTATTATATCGTCCAGGGTTCTCAAACTAACGACCAAAGCAGATAATCCGCAGTGTTTTGTTGTGGATGTAGGGCCTGTGTTCACATGGCTAGCTGGATCACTTAGTTTCCTTCCTGTCCTTTGTAAGCTTATACATTTGCCAAGGCTATCGTCCATTTCCTTCTTTATAGATCTGATTCAGAATAAGCTTTACTGTAGGTCCGTGATTCTGAGCTAAATTCTGTAGAATGTGTATAAATTCACATGTTTAGAAAGCAAGGTTTTAGCCACCTGTTCTAGTTTGCTAGCTGCCGGAATGCAGTATACCAGAAATGGAATGGCTTTTAAAAAGGAGAATTTAATGAGTTGCTAGTTTACAGTTCTAAGGCTGAGAAAATGTCCCAGTTAAAGCAAGTCTATAGAAATGTCCAATCTAAGGCATCCTGGGAAAGATACCTTGGTTCAAGAAGGCCGATGAAGTTCAGGGTTTCTCTCTCAAGTGAGAAGGCACATGGTGAGCACAGTCAGGGCTTCTCTCTCAGCTGGAAGGGCACATGGCGAACACGGTATCATCTCCTAGCTTTCTCTCCTGGCTTCCGGTTTCATGAAGCTCCCTGGGAGGCATTTTCCTTCTTCGTGGTGCTGCTCTCTCTGAATCTCTTATTCTCCAAAGCGTTTCCTCTTTTACAGGACTCCAGTAAGCCAATCAAGACCCACCCAAATGGGTGGAGACATGTCGTCCCTTAATCCAGTTTGACAACAACTCTTGACTAAATCACATCATCCAGGGAGATGATCTCATTACAGTTTCAAACATACAGTATTGAATAGAGATTGTTCTACCTTTATGAAATGGGATTTATATTAAAACATGGCTTTTCTTAGGGGACATGCTTCCTTTCAAACCAGCACACCGCCCTAGTCCTATCTTATTTTAAGAAGAGTTGGAAAAATGGGTTATGTTGTAAATTCTTAACTCAGATAGTAAAGGCCTCCCTAAAGTGTTCACATTATCAGGTTTGAAAGTAGTTTAAAACCACAGTTTTAGTAATTATGAGGCTGAGAATTTGATTTTATTGTTGATACAATATGAGTAAAAAGTTTTTTTTTTCTTTGAAGGCGTTCTCAAACAATTTCACGTTGTAAATTTGGAGTGCTCAAGAAGAAAAATTGTAGACTTTGATATTGCAAAGGAAATGAAGAGAAATTTAAATGAAAATTCAACTCGAAGTACTGCAGGTATTGAACCAACTTTATTTTTAAATTTTCTATATTTTTGTATATACCATATAAAGCTTGCATAGTTTATAGATGGAACATTTTAAAAGGAATTTTTGTAAAGATTGAACATCTATTCTAGCCTTTTTAGTTTTTAGGCCCAAGCAAATGAAATGATTTATTCAAAGGTACACATTTAGTGGTAGGAGTAGGAGTAGAATCAGATTTTCTTGGATTTACTCTAATGTTCTTTCTGTAAATCCTAGGTGCTTTAAAGCTGAAAACAAAGAAATAGATCTCTTCATTTGTATCTGTGACTTACTCAAAATATTTCCAGAAGCACTTCCTAATAGCTTCCCCTACCATTCTGGCTTCCCCAATTTATTGGTATAAAGATAGAGGGCAAGAATAATGAGAACCAAGGTAATGATATGATGCACAATGAAGATAATAACAGCTATTGTTTATGGTGTATGTGCTCTGTTTTAGATACTTAATTGTACATATTAATTCATTTTATCCTTTTACTAACCTTCTGATGTAGGTATTATTATTGTCCCATGAGAAATTGAAGCACAGAGAGGTTAAATAAACAATCACAACCAGATATTGAACCTGTGAATTTGGCTCTAGAGTCCATGCTCTTAATCATGATACTACCCTGCCTCTCAGTGAATGGCATGTTGGCATATAGAGTTTAAGGAAATTGCCTTTGAAATTGTGATTCAAACCTACTTTGGAGTCATAATTCAAACTTTGGTGGTTTGACTCTTGGGCTTATATCATTTTCCCAGCGTTTCATCAAGAAGTTAATCACAGATTCTACATTCTTCAATGACACAAGTGAAGGTGGACCAGAACTTGGTATAGTGACAAGATATCCGAATTAGATTTAGGAAGCCTGAGTCCTAATCTAAATTCTTCCGTGACTTGCTCCATGGAAGCCTTATGAACCTCTTTTTCCTTTGTGTTCCTTTCTAGTTTTAAAGTTTATGTATTTTGATTTTTGGTCTGACTTGAGATCCCAAGTCTCCCATCTGAGTTACCATCTAGCATATCCTCAAAATAATCCACAGAGCATATGTATTACAGACATATGGGGCGCTTGTTAAAATTGCAGAATTTTGACTTCCAGACAAAATCTGATGAAATAAGATCATGAGATCAGATCCTTTTTTTATGAGGAAGGGATCCAGGAACCTGAATGTTTAGCAGAATTCCAGATGAGTCTTAAGCAAACTAAAGTTTGCAAATCATGGCCCTAATGGTATCCTATCATAGTCCAAAGAGAGATGAGGGTTTTGGAAGACATGGGTCAAAGTTTGGTTCTCTCGTTTCCATTGTATTTGAAAGTCCCCTCCAGTTGAGATGGTAATAAGCAAGCACAGAGGAGGGAAATAAGGGAAAAAAAAGTGGATTTGTAAAGGGTTGAGGATGGAGGAGGAGAGGGAAATTATTACCCAAACAAAAGTAATGAAAGCAATCTTATGTTAGAGCATTGAAGAACTTTTTAGAGAGACAAATGAGGCTATTCAAGATCTTAAAAAGAATGTAAAACTCAATCTAAAGATATAAAATATATTTATAATAAATATAAAATTAATGTAGAAGTAGGCAAATTGAAATTGTATATTATTATATACTAGAAATTATTCTATAACTAGATCTGTTTTCCTTTTATCTCTGAATTTATTGATATGTTTAATTTAGGCTGTTTGCCTGTACCATTGTTCAACCAGAAAAAGAGGAATAGACAACCATTAACTTCTAATCCACTTAAAAATGATTCAGGTATCAGTATTGCTTCTGACAGTTATGATTTCCCTCCTCTACCAACAGGTAAGCATAAGATAAAAATTTCCAGGAAATAAAAGCTAGGATTATAGAAAATTATCAACTCACTTTATTAATGTAAAAAGAAAGTTGACTTTATTTTTTTCTTCTTTCCACTATCCAGTTACAGAAATTACTTGGTTCTTTTGACCATTTTAGTATAGGAGTTTGAGTTTCCTTGTGTATCAGGGTGGCTTAGTATTTAAATGGAGTATCTTAGATCTGGAGAGTTTGTTCTAAAGAAGTAGTAACTTACATTGTAAAGTTTTCTTTTTTAAAACACATATGGGTATTGTGACTTAGACATTTAGTGGTAAAGAACAGGACTCAAGTTGTTCGGGGAACAGGAATAAGTGTGTATGCACAGGAAAAATGCACAAGAATTTCTGGAATTGACTCTAGACATTTTTCTCCTCTTATAGCATCTTGTCCTTCATCATTTGTTGGCTATTTACTCTTTTTAACCCCATTGACTTCTTTATAGATTCAGCTATCACATGAACCATATTACCTTTTGCTGGGAGCTTACATGGTCTTTTAGTTTTGGTTCTCAGAATTCATTGTTGACTGCCTTCTGTATCTCTTGGTCCAAAATTTAGAGACAGAGAGCCTCTGGTTCAGCTCATCTGTTTAAGTGAAGGTGCTCAAATCCTGACTTAGATTATGGTTCAGTCTCTCACCTTGGAACTAGTTAGTTGTGGTGGTATATGTGGAGAGGTCATAACGTTTGCTGACTACTTACTCCTTTCTGGAAGAAGGTGTGGGTAGGCAGGCGTTTTGAAATTTACTTTGTATATACTAATTATATGTATTTACATTTTTTGGCACTCTAAAACATCACTAATAGAATCGTATGCAACTAGAATTTTGAAAAGTATATATATTAATACTTGTTTTGTTAACTTCATCCAGTGTACACCCATAGGCCTAAATCTACTTTCAAATCATGATTATTTTATTTTATTCCACATTTGAGGAATTTGAAGTATGAAGTTCATTTTTATGAACTTCCCCATTCTTAAAGACAAAAAATTAAAATTTAGAAAGTCACATGAGTATAGATAAGTCAGGGTTTATCTGGACACCTTCCATCATTAAAAAATTTCTCTATCATTTAAAAATTGTTATAAGCAGCATGAATGTTGATTTTGAAAATTAACTGTGGGGGGAAATGTGCTTCCTTCTGAAGTAATGAACTCAACAAGGTCTGACAGCATTACTCTCTCGTTAGAGATATTGTAGATGAAATTGTTGTGTTGTAGGAGATAGGACTAGGTTATTGTTTTTCACATTTTTGTCCTGACCTGTTATTGAGGCTGAGACACAACCAATCTTTAAAAAACATGAATAGAAGAGAATAAACTAGAGTAGAATAGAGTAGAAAATATCAGGGTACATCATACATAACAAGTATAAGAAATAATGGTGAAAAAATTTTTTATATCCCCCCTCTCTCTCCCTCTTTCTCCTGTATGCACACCATGCATATATATGTTCTTGGTTATGGTATATATCGTGTAATGGGTTGAGAGAAAAAAGTTTGAGAAACATTGGACTTGACTGCATTTATGTTATAAATATAAATATATACTAGTATTGACTGTGGAAAAGCTACAGATTAAACTGTTTCCTCTGCTTAATATGCCATGGGGAAGAAAGATGTTTTAGACAAAATAATAAAATAATAATAAAATAATAAAACAATCTGTGACAAATTTCACAACAAAGTGCTATTGAAGAACAAGTCTGAGTCTTGTGTGTTTTTCTTCTTCAGGTCTTTAAACCTCAAATTAAATAAGTATGAAATAATTATTTTGAAACATACTATTTATATTACTTTTGTCTATGTTGATTATATCTTTTAAGATTGGGCGTGGGAAGCTATGAGTCCAGAGTTGCCTCCTTTAATGAAAACAGTGACCACTGGGTATGTGTAAAATATAAACTAATGAATGCTTGTCTGCTACGGATTGATGCTATTCTTCTTTGTGTATTTCAAATTTCTGAATTTGAAAACAACTATTATTATTTAACAAGATATATTTCTTTGAAAGGCAAATACCATATTCTGTTTCACATCCCCTGAAAAGTCAGGATTCCACGTCTAAATCTCTTCAGTCGAACACTGAAAGAAGCCAGAGTGGTTGGAGGTGAGTCAACTTAAAGTTTCTTTCATTTTCTTTTCCTTCTTCTCCTCCTAACTGCTATTTCATGCTCCTTCATCTTTTCCAATCAATGAATTTCTCCCTTCCTTCCTTTCTGACTGCTTGCCTGCCTCTCTCGCTCTCTCCTCTCTCTTTCTCTTTATTAGAGAAGTTGTAGGTTTACAGAAAAACATGCATAAAATACAGAATTCCCATAGCCGCCTCCTTTCTTAGACAGACTTACATTTAGTAAATTTCTTTTCTTAATAACTAACTATAGCATATATTAGCTACATTTTATGAAAGAAGAGAACATGCTATGTAAAACTTTAAAAATAGGTCAATTTGGCAGGGATTATGTTTCCAAAGTATCCTTCGTGTGGATAGTGAAATTTCTGTAAATGTTTATCACCATGATTTCATCATTTTGTTAATGGATCTCATGTTCCTTCTCTTGGGAACTTTATTTAATATCTGACCCTTACCTTTGTTCCCAAGAAGAAGGACATGAGAGAGACTGCTCCTTGCCGTGGTCAGGAGCCACTTTAACCTAGATTTCATGGCCTGGTGTTGGTATCAAAGGCCAGACTAAGCTGGATTGACTGCCAAGTCAGCATCTGTGATTGGGGGGAGGGCGTATACCCAGTGAGATAAAGGACTCTAGTTCTTCCAGGGCTCATTTCCAGGCTAGGAGCACCTCCTGAGCAAAAACTTTGGTGGAAATTACATATGTGCTGTTACCAAAAGGGGTTGTGAAGTTGGAAGAAACTTTTCTAAACCATGAATAATAATTTAAGAAACACATCAACCATTCTAGGGGAAAGACAAAGTTTTGTTTCTGTTATCTCTACTGAAAATAAAATTACAAAATTATCATCATATGAAGAGGTGATCGAGGTAGGAAAAAAATTTTATAGAGGTGTATCAGGCAGTTAAATAATAAAAATTCTAATATTTTTCCTGGATATTGTGAGGCTTTTGGTATTTGAAAGCTTTTTAAAAATTGTAATTATCTGTGATTTCTTTTCTCTTTACTTTTATACCTAATTTTACCTAAAGGGGGCTTCCACATTATATAAGCTTTAGTCCCCATAAAACCTGGATCTGCTCCTCGTTGCTAGGGAACCACTTTTGTCCTGGACCTCGTTTTGGATTATTTCCCCAGACACTGGATGGGTGGAATTCATTGTACTTTTATGATACTTGTGATATTTTTAGGAAAATTATTCAGAATTAAGAGTTTGTGACTTGGATTAGCTTTCCCTGAAGAGCTCTTAACTAGCCTGCTCAAAAATTTAATTTTGACCTTGGCCTCATAAATGTCATGTTCTGATCAGCTGATATAACTAACTTAGATTAATATAGTAGTAAAATGCTGTAATAGATTAATTAGTAAAGCTCTTAAGCCTATATAAAAGTGCTAATGTTCTAATTGAATGCTATCCTGCCTGTATTTGTTCTCCTTATTATTTAAAATCACTGACAATCCATAGTTTAACTTTTTAAAAATTTTACTTAGTGGAAAATTAAGAAATAAAAGTATAAAGAAGTAAGCAAGAGTCCTCAAAATCTCACCACTTAGAAATAGCCACTGTCATATGAAGACTGGTATAGCTTTAAAAACATACTTTATAACACTAGACTCTGAGTTGGGAGAACAGGGTTCACTGTTTTCTAGATTTGTCAGAAACTTACTATATGACTTTGGAGAAGTTACTTCCTTTCTAAGATTCAGTTTTCTAATTTGGAAAAGAGAGATAATACATTGTAGGGTTGTTGTGATGATGTGTTTGGAATGTCTAACTAGTTAATAGTTACAAAGTAATTTTTAAACCTTAAATTTCCATATAAATGCAAAATTTCATTTTTTTAATTTAGAAAATTGTATAGAAACAAATATTGAATATTTATTTTTGTTATTTGTTCTTTTACTATTACAGCTACAGAGATGGCAACAAAAATGCTAACTTGAAAACTTGGGATAGAAATGATTTTAGGCCTCAATGCAAAAGTACAAATCTGGTGTTGAATAATGGAAAAAATCCTTGTCCAATGAATTTGGGAGCTCAGCAACAGAAACAATTAAGATTATCTGAACATCCTAAATTATCTCAACAGAGAGAAATGGAAGTACTCAGACAAACACATTCATCAAATATGTCTGGCTCCACAGTGAGAGCTCTAGACAAAAACAGTGCATTACATTCATTTAAGCCCAATTTTCAACAAAATCAATTTAAGAAAAAAATGGATGAAATTCCAAAAGAAAACAGTCTCAAGGTAAATGTGAAAATATTAATGTCTTGTTTACATTTCAACAATGTAATAACTATTTAGAAAGTCACAGAGATAAAAGCATTTGAAATCAATCCTATGACATGTATTACTTGACTAATACAAATATCCAGGTCCACTGGAGTGGATGATTAGTTTCCAAAATATTTTCTCAGAGGGTGTGAGTTACCACTCCCTTTCATACTTGCTTTAGAGTTTCTTATTGTGTTCCATCATTCACTGTATTAATTATTGAGATGATGACAGTTTATCCATTGCCTGCAGAAATGATCCACATTCTTCATGTGGCATTTTAAGTTTTTTGTAGCAGAGGTCAGCAAACTTTTCGTGAAAAGGCCAGACAGTTAATATTTTTGTCTTAGTGGGCCATATGGTATCTGTTGTACCTTCTCAACTATACCACTCAATTCTGCTATTGCAACTCAAAAGCAGCCATAGACGGTGCATAAATGAATGAGTACTGCTGTGTTCCGACAAAGGTTGACTAACAACAGCAGGCTAAATTTGCCTGTGGGCTGTAGTTTGCCAATCCCTACTTTGGAATCTGGTCCTATCTTACCTTTCTAGTCATATATTTCGTATTTCATTGCTACTCCAATCCTCTAGCCATTTCAGATTCTTCACAATTCTCTAAACAGGGTATGCACTCTAATACATTTCTGCTTTGGTTTATATTCTTCCCTTTTCTAGTTTGCTAGCTGCCAGAATGCGATATACCAGAAATGGAATGACTTTTAAAAAGGGAAATTTATTGAGTTGCAAGTTTACAGTTCTAAGGCCATGAAAATGTCCCAATTAAAGCAAGTCTATAACAGTGTCCAAGTTAAGGCGCCAACAGGAGGTTACCTTCATTCAAGAAAGGCTGATGAAGTTCAGGGTTTCTCTCTCAGCTGGAAAGGCACATGGTGAACATGGTGATGTCTGCTAGCTTTCTCTCTAGGCTTCTTGTTTCATGAAGCTCCCTTGGGGGCATTTTCCTTCCTCATCTCCAAAGTTCTCTGGCTGTGTGGGCTCTTGTGGTTCTCATGGCTCTCAAAAGAACTCTCTCCAAAATGGTTCCTCTTTTAAAGGGTTACAGTAAACTAATCAAGACCCACGTGGAATGGATGGAGTCACATCTTCCTCTCATCAAGTTTAATAGCCACAGTTGGACATGTCACATCTCCATGGAAATAATCTAATCAAAAGATTCCAGTCCACATTATTGAGTAGGGATTAAAGGAAAGGGTTGCTCCCACAAGATTGGATCAGGATTAAAACATGGATTTTCTAGGGTACATATCCTTTCAAAGTGGCACATTCCCTGTATCTGTACCTCAATCTTACTTCCTCTGCACAGTCTCTCGTTGTTCTTTGTACAAGTCATTTATATATTGTGTGTGCTGGTTATTCTCTATCTCCCCTCTCTTGTCCCCATAATCTTTACTTGTAGCCTTTCTCTGTGCTGAATCTTCAGACATACTGCATCATCCCAGGAACCCTAATTTGCTGGCTTCTGGTTGGGCCAGCCAGTGGAATCACTGGCAGGGGTTCAGAGGGTGGGAAGAGAGGTTGGTTTTCTCTTGTATTTCTGGCAGGAACTGTGTCCCTGTAAGACTGTATCCCCCCTTTAAATCATTTTACCAGGCTTTATAACTTTATTTCCTCCTCTTATCCTTTCGTCTTAGGAATGGTAACAACTTCTTACTGTTGCTAGTCTTTGGGTGCTTAACTATTCTATATTTGTTATTGTATCTCTTCTCTTATGTCTGTAAACTGTCTTTTTGATAAGCCTCTTTATGTAGACTAACTGAGGTGAATTATGATTCCTGCTGGAACTCTGACTAATATGGCATACTACCCAGTGTTTCTCAACCTTATGTTTCTGTGTACAACAAGAATGATATGGCATAGTTATCTTGGTAACAGTGACTCACTGGCAGTAATCCTCAATGGGAGGCATATCAGAATCTTGAACAGAAGGAGGAAGAGAAAGAAATTGATAGTTTAAAAAAATGTCACATCAGGTGTTCTTTGAAATATCCTCTATCTCCACAAAGAAAAGTGCCCTCTGCCCTTGAAAATCAGTATCTTAACACGTTGTGTTATTCTTCATTGATCTTCAAAAATGCAAAGCATTTTCCCCATCTCAAGGCCTTTACACTTGTTCCCTTTTGTCTTCACTCAACAACCTATTTAAAATAACAACCCCTGTCTCTCTTTCTTTATTTTATTTTTTTATGCATTGAATGTATCAATTCCTGATATTTTATTTTATATTTATTTTCTCAATCCTTTATTAGACTGTAAAATCTATGATGGCAGATACCTTTTTTGTTTTGTTTACATCCTCGGGAGCTGTGCTTGGCACATAGTAGGTGCTTAATAGGTATTTTAGAATGAATGAATTAAAATGTCTGGATCCCTATCTAGAGTGTGAGCACATTAGGGAAAGGAATTGGGTTTTAATCAACTGTGTTCATCACAAGATCTGGCAGATGGTTCTTAAAAAATATTCAAAGAATGAAGAAATGAGTGAATGAATGTCCATATAAGTAATTCTCTTCTTAATTAATTGTCTCCAAATGTATCCTAGTTTCTCTTCCTATAGTGCACTAATGATACCTTTAATTTAAGGAAGTAATTGTACTAAAATTTTCCAGAGTTCTTTTTACATGTTTGAGAATTACCATGGGTGCAAGCACCTAAAAATTTTAGAGGGTGAAAAGGTGTGGTGAAAATGAAAGATTTTCCTAAGGCTATGTTTTTCTTCTTTCAAAAGGAAACCTCATTGTATCCATTAAAATTTAAGGAAAAAGATAATTCTTTAAGGATTATATCTGCAGTTATTGAAAGCATGAAGTACTGGCGTGAACATACACAGAAAACTGTACTTCTTTTTGAAGTGTTGGGTAGGTATAATACTTTAAAAATTCAGTTATGCTATTTGGACAACAGTTTTGTACATCAGTAGTAATACCCAGGGGATCGTAAAGAAAAATAAAACTTCGTAAAATGAGAATTTCTTCAGTTCCTGGGTCTGTCAGTGATTTGTGTGAATTAATACATATAAGCATTTGTGTTTTTTTTTCTGATTTTTAAAAACCTTTTGATTGTTTAATATAACATATATACAATGTAAAGAAAGACAAAAGTAAGTAGTTTTTGAAGCATTCATCAACAAGTTATTATAGGGCAGATCCCAGAGTTTTCATGGGCTGCCATACCATCATCTCAGATTTTTCCTTCTAGCTGCTCGTGAACCTTGGAGGCTAGTAGGAATAAATACACATTTATCTTTTTTTATGTTAGTGTTCTTCTGATTCATAATGTTAAAACTGCAAAGAATCTTACAAATAATTTAACCCAATGCTTTCAGGTGGGTGAAGAAATGAGTCAGTTAATTAAAATATATTTGACTAAAATCAAAAGCCTAATTAGCATTCTAGACTTTCCTTATTCTCAATCTAGTGTTCTTCTGTACTACACTACACTAAATCCAGTTGTAATTTTGTATATAAATTAACTCATATTTTAAGTACCCAGTAAGAAAATTTATTAAATAAGGACTCTTTTAGTGATATGAGTAAATACTTTAAAATTGATATGTTTTAAATTATTATTTAAAATATTATATTATTTATAGTATGCCTCTGGAATTTGATTTTAACTATAGTGAAGAGATAAACATGTAAGAAGTAGTGATTCAAAACATTTATTTCCATAGTTTAAATAAAATAATATTTCATGTAACTTTTGAAATATTTCAAACAAGTAGAAAAATGTAGAGGATATAATTATTCTAGTTTGCTAGCTGCCGGAATGAGATATATCCGAAATGGAATGGCTTTTGAAAAGGGGAATTTAATAAGTTGCTAGTTTACAGTTCTAAAGCTGAGAAAATGTCCTAGTTAAAACAAGTCTCTAGAAATGTCCAATCTAAGATACCTTGGTTCAAGAAGGCCGATGAAGTTCATGGTCTCTTTCTCAAGTGAGAAGGCACATGTTGAACACAGTCAGGGCTTCTCTCTCAGCTGGGAGGGCACATGGCGAACACGGCGTCATCTGCTAGCTTTCTCTCTTGGCTTCCTGTTTCATGAAGTTCCCCGGAAATGCGTTTTCCTTCTTCATCTCCAAAGGTCGCTGGCTGGTGGACTCTCTGCTTTGCGGTGCTGCAGCATTCTCTGCTCTCTTCGAATCTCCTGGCTTCCTCCAAAATGTTTCCTCTTTATAGGATTCCAGTAAACTAATTAAGACCCACCCGAATGGATGGAGACATGTCTCCACCTAATTGTTTAACAACTGCTCTTGATTGAGTCACATCTCCAGGGAGATGATCTAATTACAGACTCAAACATACAGTACTGAATAGGAATTAGAAGAAATGGCTGCCTTTACAAAATAGGATTAGGATTAAAACATGGCTTTTCTAGGGTACATACATCCTTTCAAACGAGCACAATAAAATATATCCATATACCATGCTACAGATATATTTGAAACCCCATCCATTTTTCCTCATACTCTTTAAGATAACCACTGTGGCATCTTTCCTGTCCATGCTTTTATAATTTTGCTATATATATATCTGGCTCCATAAATTATGCACATACACACACATACATGGAGTAATTGTGGTATGTGTCTAAAAACTATGCCACTTATATTTTCACCCAGTATTACGTTTTTGAGCTTTAGTCATGTAAGTTTATAGCTAGTTTTCATGGCTGAATATATTTCATTTGGGGAATATACCATAACTTGTATGTTCATACCCTTATTATTAATGTTTAAGTTATTTCTAGTTTTTGTTTTACAAACAATGCTTCAATAAATAGCTTAGTTCACAGTATTTTTTATAGATGTAAAAGTATTTTTCTAAGTAGAGGATGTGCATTTTCAACTTTATTAGATGTTTCTAGACTGTTGTAAAAAGTGGTTCATAGTTGCTTTATCCTCACATTTTCACCAACACTAAGTGTTATCAGATTACCGTTTTTGCTAATCTAATGTGTGTGAAATGCTTATTTACTTTTTATCCTTTTAGTTTATATTTGAAGTGAGTATGACCTGTATTTTAAGTAAGGAGGATAATTCCTGTCAAACTGTATTTTGTCCATAATACTGTTTTATAATAGTAACAAATCATATATCCCCGGAATATCAGATTTGGAAAGAAACTTAAAGGCTATGTAATTAAACAACATACCTGATGTTTGACTGTCTTCTATCAATGCTTATCCACCTGTGAAAAAATATACTAAAAGTGTGTAGTTGTCAAGATTTCAGAGCAAACAGACTGTTATGTGAGACCACAGAGATAGCTAATCTTTCTTTAATATGGCAGCCCTTCAGATATCAAGACTTCTACAAGTCTCTTTGTGACTAAACACTTCTAGTTATTTCAATTCTTCCTTTTGAAACCAAAATATCTCTGCTTTCCCCTTATTTTTGGAGTCTTCCTTTGTTTTATTATCCTTGTAAAAGAATTTAAACTCATTTCACAATAATTGAAGGAAATTCAGCCACCATGCTAATATTTCTGAAAATTCCAGGGAAATATTTGTTTCTTGAGATGGTTGTCTATCATATTTTGGTTCTATTCCCTGCTTCCAACTTCTCCTTGATTACCTTTCTTTCACCATTTCTCCATGTAATTTCAGCTCAGGTTAAATTTTAACTCTAACTTGGACATGTGTTTCCCTTTTTAAAAAATTTTTTATTATCACAGTTAACTTTTCTTTATTGTGAAAAATAACATATATACAAAAAAGCAGTAAATTTCAAAGCACAGCACCACAATTAGTTGTAGAACATATTTCAGAGTTTGACATGGGTTGCAATTCCACAATTTTAGGTTTTACTTCTAGCTGCTCTAAGATACTGGAGACTAAAAGAGATACCAGTTTAATGATTCAGCAATCATACTCATTTGTTAAATCCTATTTTCTCTGTATAACTCCACCATTAACTTTGATCTTTTTATCCCTCTCTTTAGGAGTGTTTGGGCTATGGCCATTCTAACTTTTTTTTAAAAAATTAATTTTTGTATTATTTTTTAAAATACCAGAAAACACCAAACAAACACAAACATTCTTAACTTTTGATCATTCCATTCTACATATATAATCAGTAATTCACAATATCATCACATAGTTGCATATTCATCATCATCATCATTTCTGGGAACATTTGCATCTATTCAGAAAAAGAAATAAAAAGAAAGCAGAAAAAAGTTCATACATACCATACCCATCCCCTCCCATTCACTGATCACTAGCATTTCAATCTAAACTTATTTTAACATTTGTTCCCCCTATTATTTATTTTTATTCCATATATTTTACTCGTCTGTTGATAAGGTAGACGTGTTTCTCTTTTTTTCCACAAGACAGTGCTAATACAAATGATGACACAAATTTGTTAGTGGTTGATACAGTTTTACGGAAGATGTGATATATAGGAGGATGGAAATGTAGGGGAATATTAGATTTTAGGCATCACTTGATAAAATTTATCAGCTATTTCTTCCTGGTTGTCTTTTTCTTTAAACTATTCCCTCTCTTGCACCGTCTCCTGTGATTTATTACAAGGGCCTATTTTTCTTTGGAATATAATCTCTTCTCTCTTCTCTGTTATTTTTCTTCATTCTAGAGTCTGAGAGAATAAGAAATCTTAAAACATATGCATATATGCACACAAACACATCAACTCTCTGACCAAAGAAGATACTCTTGACTGTATTTTGCAGAATGATCTATCTCTTTATTGCCTTAACAATGCTACACTTCCAGCCCTAATTAGTCCTTTTTGTCTCACATAAGATGATCTTGTTTTTGATGCCTCCTGAAGTATAGTTAAGGCACTTCAGTTTCAATAATAGCTCCTATGTTAGACAGCTGTCCAAAGATTTCTATGTCCTAATCTCCTAAACCTGTGACTATATAACCTTACATAGCAAAAGAGACTTTGATAATGTGATTAAGTTAAGGATCTTGTTACGGGAAGATTACCCTAATTCTGGATTATCTGGGTGGGTCCAGTGCAATCACAATGTACTCATAAAAGGGAGGCAGGAATGTCAGAGTCAAATATCTGAAGATGCTATGCTGCTGACTTTGAAGGGAGAGGAAGGGACCATGAGCCAAGGAAGGTAGGTGGCATCTAGAAACTGGAAAAGGCAAAGAGACAGATTTTACCCTAGGTTTTCAGAAGCAATGCGGCCCTGCTGACCTATTTTGGACTCTGATCTCAGAACTGTACAATAACACTTTTGTGTTGTTTTAAGTCACTGAGTTTTGGTAATTTGTTACAGCAACAATAGGAAACCAGTACAGCCCCCTATTTTCTAAATGTATCTACATTTATATTAAATATTACATTTCTATCATTGCAGTCATATTATGTGTTTCACATTCTGTAAAAATGATTCCAGCTTCTTTCTTGGTTACCATTAATGACACAGTATTGTTATATGAGGTGTCATTTGGTTCAGTAGGATTGCAAATGCTGACTAAAGCACACTGTATTAGTTTTCTTTTGCTACATAAAAAATGATTACACACTGTGGTAGTTAGATTCAGTTGTCAACTTGGCCAGGTAAAGGCACCTAGTTCTGTTGCTGTGGACATGAGCCAATGGTACGTGAACTTCACATGTTGCTGATTACATCTGCAGTCGGCGAGGAGGTGTGCCTGCTGCGATGAATGATGTTTGACTTAATTGGCTGGTGCTTAAATGAGAGAGCTCAACGTAGCACAGCGCAAGCAGCTCAGCATACCTCATCTCAGCACTCGCAACTCAGCCCAGGCTTTTGGAGATGCAGAATGAAAATCACCCCAGGGAAAGTTGTTGGAACCCAGAGGCCTGGAGAGAAGGCCAGCAGAGACCACCCTGTGTCTTCCCACATAAGAAAGAACCTCAGTTGAAAGTTAGCTGCCTTTCCTCTGAAGAACTAACAAAATAAATCCCCTTTTATTAAAAGCCAGTCCATCTCTGGTGTGTTGCATTCTGGCAGCTAGCAAACTAGAGCACGTACTTAGCAGTTTAAAACAACACCCATTTATTAACACAGGTTCTGTAGGTCAGAAATCTGGGTAGGTTCAGCCGGGTTCTATGCTGAGTGCATCAAGGCCAAAATCAAGGTGTTGGTTGGAATGAGCTCTTACCTGGAGGCTTTGGGAAAGAATCCACTTCCAGATTCATTCAGGTTATTAGAAGAATCGAGTTCTTTGCAGCTAAAGAACTGAAATCCTTGTTTCCTTTTTGTCAGCTGCTGGCATTCTCAGCTCCTTAGGACCCCCCACCTTTCTTCTTTTGTATCTCCTCCATCTTCAAAGCCAGAAATGATGTGTGTAGTCCATCTCACACTTCTTATATTTTGACTTCTCTTTCTGCTATCAGTGAATAAAGCTCAAAGATTTTATACCTGGTGGAACTTCTTACCAATTTGCTTTTTCATGTATGAAGCATGTTCCTTGATTTCACCTCATTTGCAGAGTAGAAATGTTAAAAATATCCTAACCCTATCGAAAGGACATACTATTTCCATGCATTTCCCCACGTTCTCTTCATTCCCTGAATTCCCAGACTGGACTCATCAGACTCATCAAAGGTAGAGATATCATTTTATTCAACATTAGTGCCTAGAATAGTGTTGGCATTTTGGAGGTTCCTTTCAGTTGCAAGTGACAAGACAAAGGAACAAAACAAATAACTTTTGTTATTTAAATAATAGCAAGGAATTATTTACAGAACTGAAAATTTGCTAGGTTACTGACTTGGGGCAAGGCTTGATCTAGCTGCTCAAGAGATGGCACAGTGACTTCTCTCCATCTTTCTGTCCTGCCACAGTGTTGGCTTTATCCTAAAGCTCCATATTGTGGCCTCTAGTAGCTTTTGGCTCTCACCTTATGGTAGCAAAATGATTATCAAAGTTCTGTAGACCATACATCCTTAAACCACATTGTCATATTGTTAGGTAAATATCTTCTTTCTGCTCTTTCCCAGAACTAGCAAATGACTCTTTGCATATCATCTTTTCTGACTGGGTACCATGCCTGCCACTGAAACCCTGAACTGTGGTTGGGGAATGGAATATGCTGATTGACTTAAGCCAAGGGTCATCCATGGATTTTCTATCCCTAGAAGGGTTTCTAAAGGAAAATCTGGGTATTATTAACAAAGGGGGAGAAATTGAGGCTGGCCTCAAAATAACAAATATCCATAACAGATTCAATAAATGATTATTAAATGGATGGATAAACGCTCTCATTTGATGAATTCCTATTTGCATTTTATAGATGAAGAAACATTTAAAAGAGATTAAACAATTTTCCCAACATCACAAAATATTAGTAAGTTGAAGGTCTGGAACTTAAATGTATGACTTAGGATTCTAATGAATTCAGTGTTTTTTCCCCCATAAACCATGATGCTCATTTGTTTTAAATGTATATTTTATTGTTACAGTGTAGTAGACTGATCTGGGATTTAACCACTCCACTGAACATATTCTAAGGGAAATGCTTCAGATGGTTAATTATTTTCAGTTGTGAACTTTGGCATATAACCTGTTCCTAAGTTTCAGAGGCCAGAAAACTTTTTTCCTTAGTATAAAAGTTTTGGTTTCATAAGTAGTTTTCCTCACAAAATGTCTTCTTTATTACTGTATAAATAGAACTAGGAGAGATGGTCATGGGAAAAGTTATTTTAAATATTAACTTCTTTTCATAGATTTTATTTGCATTTTGCCAGTATTGATCTTTCTTTCCTTCCTTTTTCAATGTTTCTTAGCTGTTCTTGATTCAGCTGTTACACCTGGCCCATATTCTTCAAAGACTTTTTATATGAGAGATGGGAAAAATACTCTGCCTTGTGTCTTTTATGAAATTGTGAGTACTTACTTAGTCTTTGCAAACCCTGTGCCAACAAAACATACAAATACAGGCTATAATTCCATTGTAATAGAAATTCTATTAACAGTTTAGTTATACATTCAACATGTTTAGTTTGGGTTTGGATATTGAAGTTTTTTTATTTGTTCAACTAATATGAAAGTCTACTATGTGCCAGGAAAAGAGATTCAAAGCAGAATATGTGGTAAATTGCTCTTTCTTTAAAAAATTACATTACTCTGTAATATGATGAACGGTATGATAGTATTCTCCTGAATGAATATACCACAATTTAGTCTTCTAGTCTGCTGTTGATGGGCTTTTGGGTTGTTTCCAGATTTTTTGCTATTATGCATAATGCTTTATGAACATTCTTGTATATGTCTCTTATTCTGCGTTTGTATGCATTTCTGTTGGGAAAATGCACAGAAGTAAACTTGCTGGGTCATAGTGCATGCATATGTTCTAATGCATTAGTTACTGCCAAAGAATTTTGCAAAAGATTGTACCAATTTACATGCTCATAAGCAGCACAGAAGAGTTGTAGTTTCTATGTATTCTTGTCAACACTTGGTATTGTCAGTCTTGTTTTATTTTAGCCACTCTGAGATAAAACTAAACTGAATTAGCCATTCAGTCAGCGGTATCTGATTTCTGTACAATTCCCTGGTGACTAATGAGGTTGAGCACCTCTTCATATGTCTGCTGGTCATCTAGGTATCTTTTGTAAAGTCTATTCAAGCCTCTTGTTCATTTTTCTATTGAATTATTTGTCTTTTTCTTATTGATTTACAGGAAAAGATTTATAGTTAAAAAGAAACTATTCTAAATATGAGCTCTTTGTCTATTATGTGTATTACAAATATTTTCTCACACTCCATAGTTTGCCTTTTGCTTCTAAATATTAATTTAGAAAAAAATGATATCTTTTGATGAACAGAGGTTCATTTTAATATGGTCATTTTATCAGTCTTTTTCTTTATAGTTAGTACTTTTTATGATCTTTTAATTTAACCAATCCAGGAACATGCTTATCTTATCCAAGATTGAGAGGATTTGGAGCTGACTGAACTGTTTCTGGTTTATAATTTTCTTTAAGTTATAGCTCTTTTAGGTCCGGACGCCAAGTCTGGTGAGGGGGATGGAGCCTCGGACTCCTTTTTTGTTTGCTTGTTTTATGACTTCTAATCATCTGTCAAAAGCTCTGCTCAGCTTCTTAGACTCTCAGTTGCCTTGCCTGTAATTGTCAGATACCTCATCCCCTAATATCAGGTCTATTTTGTATTCCCATCCTTTCCTGGATGGAGGCTCTGTAAGAACTCACTGCCTTGGTATCTCTCTGATGCCCACAGGGATGTTTTAATAAAATATTTCATCCAGCTATTCTAGTTGTTCTCAGCTGAAAAGTGGTCTGAATCACCTAGTCTGCCATCTACTGGAAATGGAAATTGGTCAGTCTGACTAAAGAGTGGATAGTTCATATGCAGTTACATTGGAAATTACTCAATCTTTTAAGAGACAGCAGCAGCTAACTTGTAATACATTGTACCCAAGTGACAGAACACTTATACATGCCCAGATATCATGATCTTGTCAGCAGAGGGGCCATGACTCAGTGAGGGAGATGCAACATTTTGGGACAATTCACATCTAATTCATAATATTACTTGTTTTAAAAAATTGAAATTCAGCTGAAGTAATAAATAACTTTTTTATATTCATTTTTTTTTAAATAAACAGGATCGTGAACTTCCAAGACTGATTAGAGGGCGAGTTCATAGGTGTGTGGGAAACTATGACCAGAAAAAGAACATTTTCAAATGTGTTTCTGTCAGACCAGCATCTGTTTCTGAACAAAAAACTTTCCAAGCATTTGTTAAAATTGCAGATGCTGAGATGAAGTATTATACTAATGTTATAAATGAAATTTAAAGCATTTTCCTGTTATTGTTTGACCTCCTGTCTCTATGGTTTTATAGTTATTGTTTTTCTCTATTTCACTTGTTTAATTAAAATATTTAAATTATTTTAAATGTGGAGTTTTTGAAAAGTAATTTTGTTTTATAAAAGTGATGTATTTATTAAAATTCAATACTCTTACCAATAAAAATGCTCAATTTAGTGGGAATAGATAAATAATCCTTAACATGGATAACAATACATCTGATTAGCCCAAAGGCCAGCATCAGGCTTAATGAGGAAATACCAAAGGCATTCTTACTAAAGTCAGGAACGTGACAAATGTGCCCACTGACAGTAATATTTTAAAACATTGTACTGGGGCTGCTAGCCTACGCAATTTATTTAATTACTTAAAATATTTAATGAACATCTACTGCTTGCTGAGTGCCCTGTTTCAAGTACTGGAGACAAAGTAGTTAACAAAGCAACAAAAATTTCTGAATGTATATGGAATTTATATTCTTGGATCCAGAGAATAAAAGAGAAAAATGTCAAGGTATAATAATTACTACTGTTTGCAGATGAAATTATTCTATACATTGAAAACCTAAATGTAACTAAGAAACTACTACAAAGATGAGGTAATGTGATAAGGCAGTGGGATAGAAAACTCAATAAGCAGAAATCATCAGTAGATGTTATGTATATGGTTCACAGCTATTGTAGTATAAAATGGATAAAGATACCATTTAAAATAGAAAAAATAAAGAAAAATATCCAAGACTAATCACGACTAAACAATAATGGTGGAAAGAATTTGAATCAAACTTTAAAATACTATTGAAGGATATAAAATAAGAATTGGGCAAATGGAAAGATATATCATTTTTTTTGCATAGGACACCTCAACACAAAGGTGTTGAATTTCTTCAAATTAATCTGTAACTCAAGTTAATTTGTAATTCTATAAACTCTGTCTCAACCTCTCTGAATGTATATAATTAGCCGAATTGATATTAAAGGTTATATAAAATAAACGAGAATTGTCAGGACAACTCTGAAAAAGAATAACAGTGGGGAATCATCTTATATGATATCATAAAGTTTTAAACACATTAGTTATCTAATGCTGCATAAGCAATCACCCCAAAATTTAGTGGCTTAAACAACATTTATTATCTCTTCAATGTCAGAGGGTCAGGATGTCAGGAGTGGCTTGGCTGGGCAGCTGTGACTTGTGGTCTCTAGGAGAATACTTCCAAGGTTTCTCACTCACATGGCTAACAAGTTGGTGGTTTTGGGCAGGAGGTCTCAGTTTCTCTCCAGGTGGGTCTCTCCATAGGGATGCTTGAGTGTCCTTATGACATAGCAGCTGACCTCCCTCAGGGTGAGTAATCTAATAGTGACTTAGCCAGGTAGGTAGGAGCTATCCCTTTTATAACTAACCTTGGAAGTCACGTAGCATTATTACCTCCCCATTCTATTTGCTAGAAGTGAGTCACTAAGCCTGTAGTGTAAAATTTATGGGAGAGGAAGTAGGTGCCACCATTTGAAGGAAAAAGTGTCAAATAATTTGTGGACATATGTGAAAATTAATATTGTAAAAACATTTTTATTCATGTAATATATAGGACCGGTTCATGAATTGCCATGCCAATAGAATTTAGAATACAAAAACAGACTCAGGTATATAGAGTATATGATAAGAATAACATCTCAAAATAGTGGGGAAGAGATTATTCAATAAATGGTGTTGGGACCACTGGTAAGTGTCTGGGAAATAGTTGGGAATTAAACTTTTCACTAAGCTGTTTTTATATTTTTTCTTATTCTTTTGTAGTTTTGTTTTATACAGTTAGCTTTTTCATGCATTTGGAAGTTATTTATTTGTAGGATGTGGGGCTTAGGGGTTTAACTTTATGTGGCAAATTATTCCAACATAGTCTTTTGAATAATATGTAATTTTCCTATTGATTTGAGTTACCATCTTTGCCATAAAATAAAACATGCAAGCATGGGTCTATTTTTAACCCTTCTTCATGGATATCTTAACTATTCTTAATGATATCTTGTCAAGAGCTTTTTAAAAAATCCTGTTGAAGTTTTATTGGGATTATACTGGATTCTAAAATTAAGTTTTGGGGAGAATGGACATGTTTACTATAGTAAATCTTCCTATTTAAAAGATGGTATACTTATTTACGTCTTCTTTTATAACTTTCAGTAAATGTTATAATTTTTTTCGTAAAGATCTTGCACATGTCTTGTGAGGTTATTTCTAAATATATGTATTTTGTCCATTTAATTCTCCATCTCCTCAAACTGTCCTTAGGAACATACCTACACTCTGGTCTCTTCTCTTCTCATCCTGTCTCTGTCTTTTTTTTTTTTTTTTTTTTTTTTTTTTT
>PVIY010005123.1:0-96921 GCA_004026745.1 Myrmecophaga tridactyla | reverse complement strand
AGACCATCCTGTGCCTTCCACGTAAGAAAGAACCTCAGTGGAAAGTTAGCTGCCTTTCCTCTGAAGAACTAACAAAATAAATCCCCTTTTATTAAAAGCCAATCCATTTCTGGTGTGTTGCATTCCGGCAGCTAGCAAACTAGAACACACATTAAGTTCAATACTTATAAACTGTGTTCTTTAATATGCTATTATTTCAATAATTGCACAACTGTCAGAAGATTATAAAATTACATCCATTTTTATGAATAAAATAATTGTGAATGTTCTATTTTATGTGGTATCTCAACCCATTTTGTCTTGTAATATGAATGGTCATTTAAAATTGTATTTTATTACCTGGGAGAAATTATCTCATTTGCTTTCATTTAACCTGATTTGCACTAGATTGTAAATTAGGCTACTGAAGTTATATCTTATGGAATCGGCAACATGCAGCCTGTTTTTCTGCTGTGATTGGTTCACTCATTGTCACTCTCAGTTTCCTGGTATGTTTTTCCTCTTCCACTTCACTTCCTCTATGCTCCCAAAACACCAAAAGCACAGGGGTGTTTGGTATAGCGGACACTTATTGAAGATATGTGGTAACAAAGAGATGACACAACAGCACATTTTGAATAAGAACTTAATTCGATACTCCTTGGCCATCTTATTCACAGGGAATTTCTCACTGGCCCTTTTTCCCAAATACCACATTTCAGTTGCCTTTCCCTGTCTCCATTTCTCCATATCTAGCTGATTTCTGAGCTTTTTTCTTCTTTTTGTCCAGACTATTTATTGAAAACAAAATTTCTGCTCCTCTATATTAGAAAAATAATTCTTCCTTTGTCTTGCCCTTGCCCATTCTCACTTATCTTTTTTTTGAAAAATTGTCAGTCTTTATTAAGAATATAAATTGGTTATACAATCAAAAAGGACATAAGGATACAAAAGAATTATTAAATAAAGGCTTAAAAGAGCAAAAAGTCACTACAGTTTCTTTCCAGAAATCTTCATAATTGCAACAGGAGAATCAGCATTTTATGTAAGCACTAAGTCAGGCTAAATAAGCAGCAGTAAAAAATGATCTATGTGCCCAGCAGACTTGCAACAATGGGATTTAATCAAATAATGATTACCTGTGTCAGAAATACTTTCCATCCTAAGTGGCTTCTCAGCTGATTTTTTTTGCCAGCATTCTGGTTTTTTTATTTATTGAGAAATCTTCACACATGCATTTTATACATGGTGTACAATCAATGACTCACATCATCATATAGTTGTGTATTCATTACCATGATCATTTTTTAGAACATTTGCGTCACTCCAGAAAAAGAAATAAAAAGAAAAAACTCATACGTATCGTACACCTTACTCCTCTCTCTCATTGACCATCAGCATTTCCATCTACCCAATTTATTTTACCCATTGCCCCACCTGTTATTTATTTATTGATTTTTTATCCATATTTTTTACTCATCTGTCCATACCCTGGATATAAGGAACATCAGACACAGATTCTCACAATCACACAGTCACATTGTAAACATTTTATCTTTATGCAATTGTCTTCAAGAATCCTGGCCACTGGAACACAGCTCAGCAGCTTCAGATACTCCCCTCCAGCCACTCCAATACACCACAAACTAAAAAGGGATATCTATATCATACATAAGAATAACCTCCAGGATAACCTCTTGACTCTGTTTGAAATCTTTCAGTCACTGAAACTTTATTTTGTCTCATTCTGTCTTTCCCCTTTTGGTCAAGAAGGCTTTCTCAACCTCTCGATGTCAGGTCCCAGCTTATCCTGGGCTTTCTGTCCTACACTGGAAGGGAGATTTACACCCCTGGGAGTCATGTCCCACATAGGAGGGTGGGCAGCATCCTCGTTTATCTTAACAAAAAGATTTGTCTAAACTTCTACTCTATAAATAATTTTGCCTCTTTTCCAGAAGGCAGAAGTAGCTGCATTTAGGATTATTCATGTATTTCTCCCTTCCTCCTACACTTGAGTAAATTTTGAAGTAGTTATTTTTTACTAATGTTTTCGTTTGCCCACAATTCAAGAGCCCTCCCTAACTGAAGAAATTGAGATGGTTCTGCAGATGATTTGACCCTTATTCAAATTATCCAAAGACCACTAAAGTTAACATTTCAGTGTGTTTTATTCTATTTGTTTGTTTCTATATAATTTTTCTTTTTTTCTTTTTTTTAATATTTAGCCTCATATTGGCCATTTCCAAAAGTCATACCATAGGATCCATATTTCAATCTGATTTTATTTTCTTCCCTTTGAAAAATTTAATTTAGCATGTCTTATAGTGCATCCCTACTGGCACCAAATTTCTCAACTTTCAATGATATAAAAATGTTGTAATATCAGTCTCATTTTTGACAGGTATTTTTGCAATATATAGAATTCTGGGCTGGCAGCATTTTTTTTTCTTTCAGCCTTTTGAAGATGTGATTCCATTGTTTCTGAAAAAAATGGCAGTTGTTCTATTATTTCACCTATGGATAAAGTGTCTTTTTACTTCAGGCTGCTTTTATGATATTTTCCCTTTATCTTCCTTTCTCAGCAGTTTATATATGAGATATCTATATGTGTTCACTGTATTTATCTTGCTTGGAACTTGTTGGACTTCTTTGATCTGCAAATTGATGCTTTTCACTAAATTAAGTATATTTCCAGCCATTATTTTTAAAAATATTTTTTCTCCCTTAGTTTCTCCTACCCTTCTGGAATTCCAGTTGTGCATTATGTCAGAATGCTAGATATTTTCCCAAAGGTCTCTAAGATTCTAAGATTCTAGCTTATTTTTTCCCTTCAATCTTTTTCCTCTGTTCTTTAGATTAGATAATTTCTATCAATCTATCTTCAAGGTCAGTATTGCTTGTGTGTGCAATCTCCAGTCTTCTCTAAAGACCATGCAACTAGTTTCTCATTTCAGCTATTATACTCTAAAGTAGAATTTCCACTTTTTTATACTTTCCATTTCTGTAGTGCGATTCCATTTTTCTTCACTCATTTTCTTCTTTTCCTTTAAGTCCTCAAATGTATTTATAACAGCACCATAAAGTCCTGGACTGCTAATTTCAAAATCTGTATCATCTTTGGGTCTTTTTTTAATACTCCTTTTTCACTTGATAGTGGCTCATAATATTCCACATCTTCACATGTCCTTTAACTTGTTTTCTATGCAGAACATTGTCATAGAATGCCTACAGTATAGCGCATTTGGATTACTTTGTCCTCCTTTGCAGGTTGTTGAGTTTTGTTTTGCAAAGAGTTGAATACAGTAGGGCCCCCATGTCCATGGGGGATACATCCCAAGACCTACAATGGATGTCTGATATCATGAATCTAAGCTACCACCAACACCCTAGCATGCACTGTAGCAGTTACTTTTGCCATTTGAGGTGAACAGAAAATCTAGCATGGATTTTGTCTTTATGCTTCATTGTTTCACAATTCAAAGATTCATTCTTTCCATACAACCTCACAATCTCCATATAGAAAAAGATTTTCTTTCTTTTCCAATCATATGGAGTATTTTTACTTTTTCACTAATGGGAAGAACTTCATGGCTTCTCTTAGGCTTAGAAGCATGACCAGCAGCACTGCTGTTGTACCTCGGACCCATTATTACAGTAACTAAGGGCTTTCTTAACCCATGACAACACTACAACAAGTGCAGTCGGCGAGAGCGCTGGAGGCAAACTGGGAGGAAGCTTCACGTGGCGCGTGGGTTCGGGGTCAAGGGCGAGGAGTCATGTACTGGGCTCCCAGACTTCACCATGTCACAGCTTTACTTGCTTGGCAGGTGGTCTGAAATTTAGGAACCATTTATTTTTTTATCTTCTGGAATTTTCCAGGTTTTCCAATTTTTTCTTTTTTTTTTTTTTTTCGTTGGTTAACTGGGTAATTGAATCAGCAGCTACTAAATCAGTGGATACAGGGGCACAACTGGTGTCTGGCAAATACATTTGTTTCTATAAGACTTGGTTTTATTCTTAGCTAGAACAAGTGTATTTCAATCTCCAACTTGGTCCTGGGGCATGGCCCTTCTTTTATGCTTTATATGGCCAAGACAATGTCTTTTTGAAGTCTCAGACGAATGTTTTAGACACTCTGCAGAGACTCTCAACCCTGGCTAAGCCAGCATTCTAAATATCTCAGTACTTCTTATCCTCTAGAGACATTTCAAAATAATTGTAGCACCAAAGGGATTTATTAGTCACTAAACAGGAAATCCAGAATTAAGAGGGTGGATGAACTCAGTGGCTTAGTAGTACAGCTTCTTCCCATTGTTTTCCCTCTTCCTTCTTCAGCAGAGCTTCTGCTGTGGTCAATATGCTCAAGGCATTCAGAGTATGCTAGTGAAAGACACAGACAGAAAACCCTTGCTCTTGTGGAGCTCACACTGTTACCTGGGGAAAGGTATAAACACTGAATGTGATATATTGTAACATATATAAACCATGAATATAATAAAAAGGAAATTATAAAGCAGGCTAAAAGGCAACGCGTTCTATAGAGTAAGAGGAATTGGGAAGTCGGGGGGTAGATGGCTTGAGGACCATTCATCTCTTTGTCTTGTGACAGGAAGCTGGTGGTAGATCCAAATATTTCATCCTTACAACATCCCAAATCCACAAGGCAGAACACTGCTTTCTTTTGGCTGTTTTGAAAAGTGAAAAAATGTCTCCAGAACTGCTGCATCAAAATACCTTACGATTCTTTGGGGCTTGTGTTTCAAGTTCACATCTAAGCTATTTACAAGGAGCAAAGAATGACCATGATGGAATGAGACTGAGCAAGATTCAGTCCTTGGAGCTAGAGAAGGACCCAATCTCTCTAGGTAGTCTCATATTTAAAAAAATATATATGTCCTTTGGCAAGGAATAAGTCTATGGGGCATAGTGAGGGATGACAATTTGGGCATTTAACCAAAGTAGCTACCATAGCAAATTAATCTATTGAAGACTTAGTTTCCCTTTCTGCAAGATAAAGATATTGAGGACATCAATTTGATTGGGATGTTAAAAGACTTAAATGAGATAATGCATATAAATTGCTTAGTAAAGACCTGCCATATTATGAACATTCATGTTTGTTATTATACTTATTATTTTAATTTTATTAACAGACAACACAACACTCATACAGAGAAACTTTGTGGTGTGTATTTATTAGTATGTATGCACTGTAAAAAAAGGACACTACAGGACTAAGTGTATTGTTAAATATATATAAAGGTCCTTCTTGCTAGGACCTCCAGATCTGCACGTTAACTTCAGAGCTGAAGCACTATTAATTAAAAACTCCCTTCGATAACTTTTTAGAAATCCATCTGCAGCTAGATTCTCCTAGTGTCCTTACTCTTTCCCCTAGGAGTACTTTAGGTATCTTTGGAAGCATCTAAGTTTATTTTTTCATGATCCATATTAAGATCAACAAGGGCACGATTAAGTTATTACTGCCACTGTGAAAAGTATGTGAGTTGGACTCATTTTCCCTTCCAAGTAATACATGCAGCATGCAAATGTGAAAGTTTATTTCACCTGCAACATTAAGATACCAAGAAATATATTGAAAATTCAGAATAACTTTTATTTTCTAAAATAATTTGCCGGACATTGTAATTTCATCTTTGTGATAGCAAAAGTTATCACATCTTACACAGCTTCATGCAAAATGGTGGTGTAGAGAGGTGTGGAATTTAGTTACTCTTCTAGAGCAGCTGATGAATAGCTGGGAACTGTCTGGAACAACTGTTGGGGGAGACATCAACAACCGGACACACATCATACACCAGTCTGGAAAGGGTAGAAAGACCAAGGTCACAGCAGGGATCTATAAGTAAATCCCCTGAATTTCAAAGGCTGTCCCCCTGTCCCCACTGGCATGGCAGGCTGTTGGAGACACTTTCCCATGGGAAAAATAAGAATTCCCTACTAGAAGCAAAGGAAGGTAGCTCAACCAAGTACCAATTGTGGTTTTAATTAACAAATTTGGACTGCTGAATATGAGCTCTAAGCGTAGATAAAGCAAGAATGACCTCTGCCTGAGGTTACTTTGGGCAGAGAGAAGTTGGAACTGATGAAGAAAATAAAAAAAAAAACAGGCTTTTGTAATTGACCAAGCTCAGAATACTAGAAAAGAGCTATTCCCCTTTATAGAGCCAGGTACCAACTCCAGCTCTTGACTGGTGAAACTTGAGGGTGGGGACTGGCTCTGAAAAGGGTTTTATTTTATTTTTTCTCTCTTTTTTTTTTCTTTTTTAAATATATTCTAAGTAGCTCATTAGGAAAAACCTCAGGCATTTTCAGTTATCAGTGCTGACCAGGCAAGGACGAAGTTAAGATAGTTCTGAGAGTCAAAGTAACAAGTCAAGTGAAGGAGATGATTTCCTAATGGGCATATCTTCCCCAAGAAAGTGGGGGGCAGGGCCCAGCTCAAATGGTGACCCACCTTCAGAAACAGTTTAAGCTTGCTTTCCACCTCAGCATCTGTCTCAATCATGCCCAGGTGTGCTGGTTTGAAAGGATGTATGTCCCCTAGAAAAGCCATGTTTTAATCTAAATCCCATTTCATAAAGGCAGAATAATCCCTATTTGATAGTGTATGTTTGAATCCGTAGTTAGATCATCTCCCTGGGTGATGTGATTTAATCAAGAGTGGTTGTTAAACTGGATTAGATGACAACATGTCTCCACCCATTTGGGTGGGTCTTGATAAGTTTCTGGAGTCCTATAAAAGAGCAAACATTTTGGAGAAAGAGATTCAGAGGGAGCAGAGAGTGCTGTGGCACCATGAAGCAGAGAGTCCACCAGCCAGTGACCTTTGGAGATGAAGAAGGAAAACACCTCCCAGGGAGTTTCATGAAACTAGAAGCCATGAAAGAAAGCTAGCAGATGATGCCATGTTCGCCATGTGCCTTCCAGCTGAGAGAGAAGCCCTGACTGTGTTTGCTATGTGCCTTCTTACTTGAGAGAGAAACCGTGAACTTCACTGGCCTTCTTGAACCAAGGTATCTTTCCCTGGATGCCTTAGATTGGGCATTTCTATAGACTTGTCTAATTGGGGCATTTTGTCAGCCTTAGAACTGTAAATTAGCAATGTATTAAATTCCCCTTTTCAAAAGCCATTCTGTTTCTGGTATATTGCATTCTGGCAGCTAGCAAACTAGAACACCATGACAGGCTGAGAATTAAAGGCGCCACACCACTTTATGCCAGTGGGAAGCAGTGGGCTGACAACTGCCACCTGCTGGGCAGGATAGGAAAATCAGAGCACCTAGAGGCTCCACAGAAAGTCAGGCAATCTGCTGGGTCTCATCCTCAGGGAAACTTGACATTGATTACACCTTCCTCCTGACACCTGGATCTGCTTTGTGTGGGAAAATCTGACTGGGGTCAATCACATCTTGGCAGACCCTCCTCAAAAAAAGGTTTTATGTAGGCAGGGTGAGAACCAGAAAATCAAGAGCTGAAAAATTCTGAACAGTTCAATAGAAGTTGTGTTAGAGGTCTAGAATAAGTTGAACTGAAGCAAAAAAAAAAAAAAAAAAAGACAGACAGAGAACAAAGCCAATTGACAATAAAACCCTAGGTAAAGAGTAAAAATGACCTCCAGAATAAACTAATCAAGGAAATCAGACACTGAGACACCAATAAAAATTTAAGTGTCATGCTATGAAAAACAAAGATATGGCCCAGTCAAAACAACAACTAACATTAAAATGAGATACAAAAGTTAAAATAACTAATTAATGTTCAATCAAACATGCTAAACCAAGTTAAAAATCAATCAATGTGTTAAGGGAATATATGGCAAAAGAGATGAAGGATATAAAAAAGACATAGGGTGACCATAAAGATGAACTCGAAAGTTTGAGAAAACAAATGGCAGAACTTACAGCAATTAAAGGCACAATATAAGAAATTAAAAACATAATGGAGACATAAAACAGCAGATTTAAAGAGGCAGAAGAATTAATTGACTAGAGGACAGGAAACATGAAATTTGACACACAAAAGAACAGGTAAGGAAAAGAGAAAAATACGAGCATGGTCTCAGGGAATTAAATGACAATATGAAGCACTCTAATATATGTGTAATTGGTGTCCCAGAAGGAGAAGAACAGAGTAAAGGGGTAGAAAGAATTATGCAGTGATAATAATTAACACTGAAAATTTCCCATCTCTTATGAAAGACATAAAATTACAGATCCAAGAAGCATAGCATACCCCAAACAAAATAGATATGCAGAGACCTACTCCAAGACACTTAATAATTAGATTACCAAATATCAAAGACAGAAAATTCTGAAAGTAGCAAAAGAAAAGTGATCCACCACATACAAGGGAAACTTGTATGTACAGATTTTTCAGCAGGAACCATGGAAATGAGAAAGTAGTGGTATGACATATTTAAGATACTGAAAGGAAAAAACTGCCAACCAAGAATTTTATATGCAGTAAAACTGTCCTTCAAAAATGAGGGAAAGTTTAAAATATTTTCAGACAAAGAGTCACTGAGAGTCTGTGAATAAGATACTCTCTCTACAAGAAATACTAAAGGGAGCACTACAGGCAGACAGGAAAAGACAAGAAAAAGAGGTCTGGAGACAAGTGTAGAAATGAAGACCCTTGGTAAGTGTAAAAAGAGAAAAAAATTAATATATGACATATGAAAACCAAAACTCAAGATGGTAGAAGAAACTACTGCCTTTACATTAATAACATTAAATGTTAATGGATTGAAGTTCCAATAAAAAGACATAAACTAGCAGAATGGATTAAAAAACTGGACCCATCTATATTCTGTCTATGAGAGACTCACTTTAGACCCAAGGCCAAAAATATATTGGCAGTGAAAGGCTGGAGAAAGATATTTCACACAAACAACAACCAGAAAAGAGCAGGTACAGCTATACTAATATCCAACAAATTTGAGTTTAAATGGAAAACAAAAGACACAATGAAGGACATTATATATTAATAAAAGGAACAACTCTTCAAGAAGACAAAACAATCGTAAATATTTATGCACTGAGCCAGAGTGCCCCAAAATACATGAGGCAAACACTGACAACATGAAGGGAGAAGTAGACTCCTCTACAATAATTGTTGTAGACTTTAATACACTGCTCTTATCAATGGATAGAACACTTAGACAGAGGATCAATAAGGAAACAGATTTTTCATAATTTGATAAATGAACTAGACAACCGATATTTTGTGCTCTCATTTTCATTTCCTCAAAATATTTACTAATTTCTCTTGCAATTTCTTCTTTGACCCACTGGTTGTTTAAGAGTGTGTTGTTAGTATCCATATATTTGTGAAATTTCTGGTCTTCTGCGTGCTATTGATTTCCACCTTCATTCCATTATCATCCAAAAGTGATTTATATACTTTCTGTCTTTTTCAATTTATTGTGACTGGCTTTATGACCCAACATGTGATCTATCCTGAAGAAAGATCCATGAGCACTTGAGAAAAATGTGTATCCTGATCTTATGGTGTGTAATGTTTTGAAAATGTCAGTTGTAAACTCTTATAGCAGTCACATCTATTCCAGAATTGTAACTGTTGTTTCTAAATTCGGAGATGCTAAGCTGTTTGTGTATAACCTGACTGTTCCCTGGAACTTTGGGTATCTGTGTAACACCTGAGACTCAGAGCTAAAATTCTACAGCTCTGAAAGTCAGTCTTATCCCATACAGCAACTATTAAAAGCACTGAAAAAGTAATCAGACTTCAATTAGAGATATGAATGAAGCTGATCTGGGTAGGACAAAAGCAAATCAGACTAAAGAGTAAAGGATGATAATGACTGAATTTTAAAACTTCAACTTCTGTGTAAGACCAAAGGAAAAAATCTTTATGTGGTGCAAAATTTATATTTTTGGTAGCACGTTATCAAATTTAACTTGTATGGTCAGTGTATTCAAACACCATAATTACATGGAACCTTGAATGGGGGTGAGAGCTGGATGGTTTGTACAGGTTGGTATGATGCCCTGATACAATCCAGAGTAATCTGGGCAGAAGATTAAAAGGTATTTGAAAAGTCCCCTTGAGGGAGTAAGGGGGAAGGTGAAAATATTAAACTACCCCACTTGGGGAAGACCTGATATTCTTGCAAGCATTGGGACTGTAAATTTGATAGGACAGGCCCTCAATCTTGGAGCTTGTCCTTATGAAACTTATTCCTGCAAAGGAGAAGCTAAGTTTACTTAAGATTATACCTAAGAGTCACCCCCAGAGAACCTCTGTTTCGCTGAAATGTGACCTCTCTCTCTAAACCAACTCCACAGGTGAACTCGCTGCCCTCCCCCTACATGGGATCTGACTCCCAGGGGTATAAATCTCCCTGGCAATGTGGGGCATGACTCCCGGGGATAAGTTTAGCCTTGGCATTGTGGATTGAGAGACTTCTTGACCAAAAGAGGGAAGAAAAACGAAACAAAGTTTCAGCAGCTGAGAGATTTCAGATAGAGTCAAGAGGTTATTCTGGAAGTTATTCTTATGCATTATACAGATATCCCTTTTCAGTTTTTGGTATATTAGAGTAGGTAGAAGGAAACACCTGAAGTTGTTGAACTGTAATCCAATAACCTTGATTCTTGAAGATACTGAATAACTATAGAACTTTTAAGGTATGTCCATGTGATTGTGAAAATCTTGTGACTGACACTCCCTTTATCCAGTGTATGAAGATGAGTAAGAAAAAAACGACAAAAGGTAAATAGATAATAGGAGGGTTGGGGATGGGATGCTCTTTTTTGCTTTTATTTTTATTCTTATTTTTATTTTTAATCAGTTTTTGGAGTAATGAAAATGTTCAAAAATAGATTGTGATGAGTAAGCAGCTATTTGATGATACTGTGAACCACTGTACACTTTGGATGATTATATGTGAATATATATGTATGTGAATATATGATATGCCAATAAAAAGAAAAAATGGTTAGCATCAAAAGCTAAATTTTCTTGAGAGATTCTTAGAACTTTTACCTCATTGATTTTAGTGTTTTCAATGTATTAATTTTTTAAAACTTCAGGATATCCATTATCTTCATTTCCTAGGGCTACCACAACAAAATAATAGAAACTGGGAGGGCTAAAACAACATAAATGTATTGTGTCTCAGTTCTGATGGCTAGAACCTGAAAACTGCAGGGAAGAATCCTTCCTTGCCCTTTCCTAGCTTCTTGTGCATTGCCAACAATCCCTGGGCTTCGACCTGTGCATTCGTGGTGTCACATGGCCTTCTCCTGACACACAGCCTGTCAGGAGAAGTCGAACTCTCCCTTTTTGATAAGGATGCCAGGGCCATGAACATGGGTTCAATTCCCAGTGCCTGCCCATGCAAAAAAAAAAAAAACCCAACTAGCTAAGAATGCCAGTCATATTGAGTTAGGACATACCCTAATCTAGTATAGTGTTATCTTAACTAATAACATCTTCAAAGACTGTATTTCCAAATGAGGTCATATTCAAAGGACCTTTGGGGGACAAAATTCAACTCATAACATGCACAATTTTACATAAATTTAGACACAGAAATAGGTTACATTGATGAAGAAATTCTTGAAAGATTCACCTTGTATTAATCATGAACTTTGATCAGAAGCCTCAAAAGCAAGGATGGGAAGATGGCTAACATTTACTGATTGCCTACTGTATACATGTTATTTTATGTTTATGTTTTTTGTTTTATCCTTACAGCTACCCTTGGGGGTAAATATTATTTCCTTATTTAATGAGCAACCTCAGCTCAAAGAATCTATGTAGCTTGCTGAGAGAAAATGGGAAAGGTGGGCATTTTGAAATTTTTTTGGGTTTGGTTTTGTCTTTTTTGCCAGGGAGAGTTACGCCCCTGGGAGTCAGATCCCAAGTGTGTGGGGGGGGCAGTGAGGTCACCTGTGGAGTTGGTTAGAGAGAGAAGCCATATCTGAGCGAAACAGAGGTTCTCTGGGGGTAACTCTCAGGTATAATCATAAGTAAGCTTAGCTTCTCCTTTGCAGGAATAAGTTTCATAAGGACAAGCTCCAAGACTGAGGGCCTGTCCTATAAAATTTGCAGTCCCAATACTTGCAAGAACATCAGGTTTTCCCAAGTGGGGAGGTAGGGCTGCCCTCTCTATATATTTACTCCATAAATGATGTTTTATCAAATATGTTTGTTTATGTGTTTACTTGTTTTCTTTTTGTTATATACAGTGCTTATGATCTTTTTCTGTGGTGACCTGGCTTGCTTGTATTTTGATTCTTGAAGCAACTTGAACAAACTTTCAGTGTAGAAACAAGAAAACTTAATTATCCCATTTTGACTTAACTTGACAACATTGTCCATGAAAGCCCACTTTTCCCCTAAAACACTTCAGCAGAAATACTTCAGCTGTTTATTTCACCTGAGGAACGAGGAAAGGTCAATGAGGTAATCCTCATTTTTCAAGTCATTCTCATTCCTTATTTTAGAATCTACTTCTGAACCCTTGCTGGGAAAACATTTTTTCTGGTTCAGACAAAAATTTCTGACTTTCAAGGTGTGATTTTTTTCTGTTGAGTGTGGTATATTGAGAATATTTCAGAGTCAAGAGTTTTCAATATAGTTTCCTCCAGGAGGTTATAAAATCTATCCTTTATATTTAATAAACATTGCAAATATTTTTCTGCCTCAGTGGATCCTTTGTCTTTAAAAAATAAAAACAAGCTTAGGTTAATCTGCTTTGTTTATTTCATTTTTTATTTGAACAAATATAACTTATTTAATCTAATATATTTTAAACTACTACTTATGTTTCCTGAGGATGATCACGTCTTCCCTGAGAAACTATTATAAGAAATCTTGAAATGTGTTATTTATGCCTGAGGGCTGGAAGCTGCTAATACTTAAAATCAGGAATAATGTGTCAAAGAAGAGATTTAGAAACCTTTATAGAAATAGCATTTTAGAAAACCAGGAAAGACTATACCTACTTCAGGAAGCACATAAAGTGGTGTCCTCTCTTATATTATAATCTAAGTGTAAACTCAGCATTTTCTAAAATGTAGAAGCTCTTTTAGAAAACCAGAATTTTTTAATGAAGCTCTGATCTATGCTATTGTATAGATCCCATTTTTCTGGGATTTTTCTCTTAGGTGAAGTTTCTCAACAGTGAGAATATATCCATGATATACACTAATTAATGTCACAGCAAGGTAAGAGAGGGGTAGACGTCTCTCCAGGTTTGAATATCTTTGTAGTTAAACCTACTTCTGAGTCTTAATGCTACAGAAGTCTAACAGTATATGTAGATGCTTGATTTTCTATTTTGTTGCTTCACAGTGCTTATCCAAGGGATGCAAATATAGTGAGAAAATGGGACAAACCAGCTTTCTTATTCTAAAGACATTAAAGTTCTAAGTGAATGTTGTTCCAAAAACATAAAGTTCTAATATTCTTTCATTTACTGCAGTGAGCTATTTTTTTTTCTCTGCCACTTTTCCACAATAAGGAAAATTTGTATACATTTTGAAATCTGAATTTTATTTTGCCATGATGTTTAATACAAATACAAAGATTTTGGAAATCTTTACTCAGGAAACAATTAAGAATTTTAATTTGCTACTAGGTTATATGTCCAAATGCAAACAGAAACAAGAATCTAAATTTTTATGTAGTCACTGTGGTCCGTGTTGTATTAGTAGCTATCAATCAGAAATCTGTATAAGTTATATGCCCCTTTTTGGTGTTTACGAATAGATTTTATTTCTGTTTTTTTAAAAAGCAGTTGTGTTAATTTTCTATCAACAGAACCTGCACTTATCATACTATGTTTAGAGTCACTATTTGGAACAAAGGCTGTGAAAATATAATCAAACAACTATACAGAGATGCCTTGCCTCTATCATTTTTATTCTGGAGCATATTCTCCCTCTAATATAATATGACTATAAACAATTTCTTAAAGAAAAGTAATTTTTTTACCCATGTAATTAATTATTGCAAGGTTTTAATTCAGGAGTATAAATACAATTTTTTTTCCAATGCCCCCCTTTCCTGAGTCATCTGTGTCAAATCCCCCTTTACAATTCCTAGTACAAAAATGCATGGATGCTATATGAACTTTAGCTGTTAAAATTTAATCTCTTTAATTTTAAATAAAATCTGTTCTTCTCTTGCTTGTAGTTTGAGGGCTCCACCCCTCCCCAAACTCCTCTCAGGCTGGGCTTGCCCAGGCATGGAGGCAGGGGACCAGGAGGCTGGGCAGGGAGCTGTCCTCCCACAGAGCCGGCCGGCAGCTGGGGGCAGAGTCTGGCAGGTCATGCTGCCCTCACCCTTCTCTGGTACCCTGGGGTCTCTTCCGATGGGACAGGCTCCAAATCTGTCCTGTTCTCACACATTCTTCGACAAAAACAACATTCCTTTCCTAATAGATCTATCATTATTTTAATCAGGGAGAGTTTAGTTGGGCCACTGATTGTAAAAATTAAACCACTGTGAGTAAATCTATAGCTGCTAAACTTTGATGAAAGCGGTTTCGTGCTTCAGAAAGACAAATAATTACTTCTAGTGAAATGTGTTGCTGTTTCCTTTAAGGAAAATCAAACACGCTACTGGTGGACACTAAATGAAGCAATGGAACATAAGGTCGTTGTAGAATAACAATGCTTAGGACAAACAGAATGCCAATAAAGGCCATTAAGATTGAAGATTCTCTTGCTGTGACGTTAATTAGTGTATTTCTTGGGATACAATCTCACCATCTAGAAACTTCAGTTAAGAGAAAAATTCAGATAATGATTAATTCCAGGTGACATTTGCAGTGGTTCACAAGATGTTAAAAGAGAACTTGATAACTTGTTTGTATGACCCTTTTTGTTTTTCTTAAAGAATAGCAATTTATGCCTCCTGGTAATTTTATACAATAAAACAGAACAGTACCACACAATCAAATGAAAACCAATGAACAGTAAGCCTTGCAGGGACAGAGGAGTTTACAATACAAATGCCAAGTTACCTCCTGAGATAAAGAGGTATAACAAATTTGCCTATGTAGCCTGTTTGACAAAAATCACATTTATCTTATTATCTTATAGGCATATAACACATTTCCAAATATTTCTAAAATATTTCTCTTTGTACAAGAAAGTCTGTGGTTAAAGCCATGAGAAACCATGGGTCAGAGGCTTGGACTGCATTCTAGTGGCTCTGTGTTTGATTTGTGATTTGACTCGTAAGGGTGCCCAGGAAGCTTTAAACTTAGTATCAGCATTCTAGATCCCTTGCCTAAAAAGGATTTGTCTGAGAATGCAGCTAAAGAGAATGATAAAGAAATCAAACCAATTATATAGAGAAAGATGAGAAAAACAATTGGCTGGAGCCTGCCCAGCCATCTTGGACCACAAGATAACCCTGAGTTTCCAAGTCACTGACTAGGATAACAGAGCAGAAAGATAAAAGGAGAGCTGCAACATTAAATTTTTTAAATACTATTTTATCATCCCTGGACTGCCTAATATTGGATTTCTTTTATATATGAAAATACCATCTAAGTATTGTTTCAGGGGCTTTTCTGTTGTATACAACCCAACTTAGTTCAAGCTGATGCATAAATTTTGATTAAGAACTTATTATATGCATGGCACTTAAGAACATATAGTAATATACAAGATAGCTTGTGTTCTTATGAAATTTTCTATATAATGGGGGAAAGGAACAAACAAGTAACAGTAATAGACAGCGAAAGTGCTATGATAAAGGACTTCCCATAGATTTCTGCATACACACGAGATGGAGGAGAGAAGGCATTATTGTGGTAAGGAACCAGGAGGAAAGACTGAAATACCTAACACTAAAATACTTAATGCTGATCTCACACTTGAGGGCCAAGTTCCTGGCTTACCAAATGCGAGAGAGGTGTTTCGTTTTTCTATCACCCATGATGATTTTGTCTTGAGCTCCATCCACCTCCATTCACAGTCTTTTCCCAAGACATGTTTTTGCCTGTTGTTTGCATTTGAGATGACACATCAACATGGATCAGGGCATACACTCTCTAAGGGCAGTGGGCTAAGCAAAGCTACTGAGCTGCTCAGCTATAGACCAGAGCAGGGTGTCAAACCATCCTAATGGGGTTCTCTGAAGATGCTCTGAAGTTAATTTTTCTGAGAAAATATGGACCAATGTGACCCTCAATTATGGGACTATTTTCCTGCACCACTGTGCTGTTTAGCTTAGAGCCTACAAAGTTTCAAAAAGCATTTCAAGAAAGGACAAGTGTGCTTCCTGAAAAGTACCCTGAAGAAAGCATGCTGCTGAAAGAAAAATAATGTGAAGTTAAAAAGTCTTTTAAGAGCAAGTGCTATAAGCACAAACTTATGCTAGCTATAAAAACTCTGTTGGGTTGAGCTGTCTGGGAGTCAATTTGACCCTGTGCCTGGAAGAATGTGCAATGGTTAGGTGGCACCGTTTCTAAATGGGCCATTGGATGTTTTGGTTTGTACACGGAAGTCATCGTTTTAGTCATTTGCCCTTTACTCATAGAATTAATGGAGAAAACGCTTCTCTGTGGATGTGAAATATTAGGGGACACTAAAAAAGGCTTTTTAAGTATGAGTTAGTCTGAGGAAATTTCCCGGTCTATGGCATTGGACCCTTAGTGAGTGAATAGTGAACTGTGCACTCCATTTTCGGAGATATTGAGATGGAGGGTGTTGATTATTATTTCCTCTTACAGTTTTAATTTTACATTCAATGACAAGGGAAAACAGGTGACAGAATTTGGTTCAGTATAAAAGAATTACTGGGTCTCTAGTCAATGGCTGTCAATCAAAGCCTAACATTGGGTGATCTGCATGAATAATTTCAGACTGAGTTGTTAACTTGTGCTGCAGTCAAGTTAGCCTTACAGAAAGATACACTGTCGATTTACTATGTTTTTGAAAACCACAGACAGGGACAGCAATTTATACAAAAGATTGGGCCAGCTTTTGTTCACGTGTGACATTTTTTTGATTTGAGATGTCCATCTGGAAATCTGTGAAGTGGCAGCTGGAATTTGGAATGAGGCTGGAAAGTTTAGAGAAGGGTTGTTTTTACCTAAGAATGTCTTTATTTCTGCTCTGAGAGAGCCCCAAATGCACACCTCCTGCTGGGCCTAAATGTATAGATGCAAATAAGCATGTCAGAGAAGCACGTCCCTCAGAAAACCTTGCACTACTCAGTGCTCGTGCTTCTGCTTGTATTTCTTAGAACAGGTACTATTAAAAAGAAAACACAGGGCAGTGCGACGGTGGCTCAGTGACAGAGTACTCACCTGCCATGCCAGAGACCTGGGTTCGATTCCTTGTGTCTGCCCATGAAAAAAAAACAGTAAAAACATTTGATTTAATCCTGTATCAGCCTAGTGGGTATAACCACTTTAATCCTACACCAGCATGCTCATTTTTGAGTTGCTTTTCAAGAGAACATGGTACAAGCAATATAGAAAAGCACCATTAGACACCACAATAATAATCAGAGCAGGCAAGATCCAAGGATAAGTGTTCATATTAATGGGCAGAATTTTAAGGGAAAACAGAATATTTGAATAACCACCAAAGACTGATTAATTACTGTGTATATTTTAACATGTGTCCACAAATTCTTTGATGTCCATGTCTAGGAGGTGAGACTGAAATGTGTTCTGGGCTTAATAAATTGCTTCCAAAGAACAGAGCATGGGAAGGCAAAGGCAATAACTTTGCCATGGAGAAAACTGGCAGGTCACCAAGTGAGCAAGGTAGAATCTCCAAGAAGAAGCCATGTGGGTACCACTTACCCCGATAGGATGTGATGAGAAGGTCACTTCACCTCTGTGATATCCTTCCCCACAGTTCATAATCCCAACCTAAATATGCAGAAACAACAGAAAAACCCAAATGAGGGACCGTTTACAAAATATGTGTTGGGTACTCTTCAAAAGTCTCTATGTCCTGACCATTTAAAAAAAAAAAAACAAGGAAAGATTGAGATACTGCCACAGACCGTTGTAGATATAATGACTAAATGCAACTTGGTATCCTGGTTTGGATCCAGGAACAGAGAAATATGACATTAGTGGAAAATCCATGAAATATAAAATCTCTAATTTAGTGAAAAGAATTTTACCAATGTTAATTTCTTTACTTTTGTTGCATGCATCACAGTTATAAAAGTTGTTAACATTTGCAGATACTGGGTGAAGAGTATGTGGGAATCTTCTGTACCATCTTTGCAACTTTTCTGTACCTTTAGAATTATTTCAACAAAGTAAACAAAAAATAAGAAACTGTTAATAGTATACTTCTATGTTTTTTGTTAGTATGAATTATTTCAATCTGTTACTGTTATTAAAGTTAGAAAGTAAAAAAAATTTCCCTTGAATTAAAAAAAAATCTACATAAGCTACATTTTCTGTAGAAAGTGTAAATTCCAAGCTGTCCTGAAGGGTGGCAGGTAATTGAAGCACATTTATAATACAAAGATTCCATAATTCAATTTTGATAAGGTACAGTCTGTGGATGATCATTTCTCTGGGCTTTAGAAAAGAAAATGAATTTGGTGTATATTTAGAAATTTATTCCCAATGTTTGCACTAATTTACTAATCTCTTCAAAGTTTCCTTAGGAATTTTAAATCTTATAAACATGAATTTGTATTGCTAATTCCTGCTCTGGAATTGTATATGCAAATAGTCGTCATTTAAAATACAAGTTGAAGTTCTGCTTTGCATATGAGAAACTAAGCAACATATCCTTTCTGTTTAGCGTTAAAGTAACTCTGAAGAGGGATACTTGTAGATTTTTTTTTTAATGTTTGTGTCATTCTCTCTTCTGCTCTGTCTGTCCATCAATCTGGGTATACTCTGTCTTGTACAGTGTAATGTCAACTCTGAAGATTTGTTTCTATCAGTCTGTTCCTTTTAACCGTTTCTCTCAAAAGGGGAAAAAATGGAGAGTATTATTTAATGTACTTTACTATCTTTGATCTCAATTTTCAAGGGTAAGATGTAAAATGGTAGAATTTGATCATAGAGGTTGAGCACTGAAGTGGTTTTTGAAAAGAAATGATTTTTAGACCATTACCTGTCTCTATCCAGGATTTTTTCACTATTCCAGGAATACATAATTGTTCATTTAAAATAAATAATCGGTTTTTACATTAGTGCAAGATGAATTAAATGCATAGATCGGTAGACAGAAAAAAATACAAGATGTCAAAGAAACTGGGTCTTCAATAATAATCAACAATAAATGCAATGGGTTTATTGAAATATAAACTGCTCACACTTGATCAGGGAGACCTCAAAATTGAAGTAAAAGTTTCAAATTAGTTACCAAATTGCCTTGGCTTATAAAGGCAAGTGGAGAATTTCCAATGGGGAATTTACAATAATTGGTTGACATTTAGGTTCCTTATTATTAAGGAAGGTCTTGTGAAGTGGGCAGTGATCATAGATTAATTATTACAGTATATCTGTCTATTTTTGATAGGCCATTTCTATTGGACTAAAACCAGGTTATTTCCAATTGCTTTTTTTTTAAGTGTACATCACACATTTATTATGCCACAACCCTCTCAACTCCAGAATTGGGCACAGGGATCAAAAACAAAAATTCATTGCACTACTTAGTAAAGCATTACTATTAACTTTCATTAAAAAATGTACAAACTTTATTAAACATTGTTGCTTAAACTGCAACTTTGCCAGCAACTTTTATAGGAAGTGTTTCATTTTTTCAGAAAGCCCCGACTTTTTTTTTTTTGATCCTTTACAAAGTCTCTGTTACTTTTCCAAAAAGAAATGATGCCAATATAGGCAGCCAATTAATTTTATTTAACAGCATTATCCTGTGCAAGGCAGATTATGCACCCAGATCCAGAACAGACAGAACAGAGGCACAAGATGCCTATGAATGAGCTGGGGAGCTTGGTCCTCCTTTAAAATATTATTTTGGAGAATAACAAATTCGCCTCTAAATTGTCTCAGCAATCTTTTTTATTTTTGCCATACAAGGTTACATCATGACAGATTTTAGTTGTTACATTATTGGCAAAGTCATGCAGTGTTAGGCAAAAATGCAGGGTTTTTTTAGTTACTTAATAGTAATATTTCAATTCTTCATCAGTTGCTGCAAAGGTGCCACACCAGTGCAAGATCCCAACAGTAAGCGAGAATATGGGAACACTGTATTTTTTACATGACTCTTCTGTAAACCTACAACTTTTCTAATTAAAAAAAAAGGAACAAAAAAATTGGCCAAGGACATACATAACTTCATGAAGAAGGAAATATAATAAATATAATCTTCTTGCATTGTGGTTAAACTTCTTTGTAACCATATGCTTCCACTTAAATGTAGTCAAACAATTTTTGAAAATACAAAGACAATTTTAAAGAATTCATATTCTAGTCAGAATCTAAAATTATAATTATTATTTAATACTTGATTTAAGCTGATTTTTTTCTTATCTAATCACTTTGAAAATAGATATGTAAGAATTGGCCCTAATCCCTAAGATTGTCATATCACAATAAACACTTACCACATACACAACTAGATAAAATGTTTAGTAATGTTTGAAAATGTAACCATACAAAATGTGACCATATAAATTGGAGGATATCAACTATTAAATAGTATATGTGATAATATTAGTACAGAGTGTTTAAAGAATGTTAATTAATCATTTATCTATAGGAAAACAAAATCTTTTACATACTAGATTAAAAGTTTGTAGAATAAACAGAAATGTTTTCAAATTTTATATTAAACATTGGTTAACTGACTAGTAAATCTGTCAGTGTAAAAGTACAAATATATATATATATTTAATTCTCAAAGAAGAGAATTACATGGTTGGCTAGAAAAAATATCAGTTTGGCCTCAAAGCTTTCCTTCCCACAAATCAAAAATGGGAATCTATTTTTGATATACCTGTGATCCTGCCTTCAGCTTGAAATTTCAAATCCTCTGGTTGTTTTCCTTCAAAAGAATACAGTGCTGTCACTTCTTTAAATTGATGTGAGTTACTAACCATCTCATGATAGCTGGGAAGTTCAGGGTAGAGTTTATATCCATATCTTTAACTTTGAGAGCCAGCATTCAGCTGGACTAGTGCAGATGACTGCTGTGGCCTCGATAGTTTTGGAGGTAATTCTTTAGCTGAAACCTTCCTTTGTTCCCTTGTTACTTTTCTTGCATTGATACATTGTTCTTCATATTCATACTTCCCAGGAAAGGAATCAAGAAGTTCATGAAGATCTTGTGCTTGAGCTGGCCATGGTATATCTCTAAATAAAATGTCATAAACACAAATATATTGACAATAAAATTTTCTTTTAGTTTCTTTCTTCTCAGACAGCTCCTTCTAAAGATATGCCAGCACATATTATAAATCCTCTTGATTACAGCATGTGAAGACAGCTGCAGAGCTTCTTAAGGCTACACTTCTTTCCAAACCCCTTCCCAAGCACCCAACTGCCACAGTAAGAGTCCCTCCAAGTGTTTGGTTACCATCTTTTGCAAAGGCTTCTACTACTCTGTCATAATTCAGAATTATTACCAAATCTGGGATCTCGATTCCTATTTAAAATCCTCCACCAAGCCCAGCTACCCAATGGCTGAAGGTGCAGACTATTTTCCATCCGGAAGACGTGCTAATGCGACCCCACTGCCTCCTCTAACAGTTGCCAGAAATTCAGCTTTTCTCATAGATAAAATGTCAAGACCTTTGGCTTCAGCAATGACATGGGCAGGAATGATCTTATGGGGGCCCATTTCTGGAAGTTATTTCTGTGAATGCTCTTAATACTGCAGTACCTTTTTTGTTTCTGATTTCAAACCGGAAGGTATAGGGTTATTCATGTATAGATATTTGCAGGACAAAAATATGGGACAGACAGTTGGGCAAGAACCCCCCATGTGATCACTCCCATTGTGACTTTTAAAAATTCCACCCTTTTTTAAGTTGGGAAAAATCAAGACAGATGATTAATATGACAGAACTGGAAGGCGCTCCACTTCTGTGCCCTTTTAACTCCAGCATAGTTATGGAATGGCACCTGACAATGTCATTCAGTCTTTCCAAATAAACTTAATTATGTAGCACCAAGCATCTATGATAGCAGCAAGCTAAGTTAAATTTCTCCCATCTGCTTATACCTGTTAGACTCCTAAAACTAATAAATATATTTGAAATTATTACAAAAAGAAAAATATTCTAAAATGTTTTACACACATTTAGCTTTGGGGAGTAATGGATTAAGTGATACGTTTTATTGTTTATTCCCTGAAAACTTAGAGTCGTCATAATTTTTTTAAAAAGATGTAATTTCAGAAGTGAAATGTTGACTTCATAGGAGCCAGGCTTCATTTTCCGTGCTTAGCTAGTTTCTCAAACTTCCATTCATCTCACACATCTCTCTGGAAAACATGCCTGTGACCCTATTCTGCTCTCTATTTGTCCTTCCTCTGACTTCCTGGAGCTCCCCAAGCCGACCTGCAGATACCTGATGACATAAGGCTCTAGTGCAAGTTGGCTGCTCTGTCTCTCTGACCAGTTGCAAGTTCTCTGAGAGCAGGTACGTTGTCCTAATTGTCCTCATTTCCAGCGGCATGGAGAAGACATCAAATAATGTCACCATTGCTGGGTGAAATTATAGGATATAAGTCTAGTGTGGTATATAACAATGGATGTAGATGCACACACCTCTGAAGTGGTGTGTGTGAATAGTGTGAAATGACAAGCACAGGTGCCTCTCTTAGTAAGGGTTAGCTATACTGCACCTGATATCCAGGAAACATCATGGATATGCATCAGACGGTTTTCTGATCCGGCTCCTTTTCCCAGACATGACACCTTTCCTTAAAAAAAAAAAATTAAAAGTCACATAAATACAAACAATAGCATTAGATTATTTGGTAGTTTTTGTATCTTTACATGTGGTGTCTGTGTGTGTGTATATAGATGTGTGTATAGTATAATATATTATTAGCATAGTTTTCCCCTGATGAAATTCTTATCACCTATTAACTTCTTTAGAAAACATTAGTGTCCCCCACAAAACCTTTTGTGAAAGGTTGAACCCGAGTATATAATGAAAATACCAAGTTTTCTTTACCGTATTCTATTTACATATATATAACATCATATATATATATATACACATCAACATGAATTTCAGAGCGTTTTACTCTCCTCTGTCTGTGGGTTTGAAAATATATTCTTTTTGATTGAAAAGGGGGTTGATGAGCCAAGGACTATGAATACAAGTTTACTACACAATCTTTGGTTGGGAGACATCTTAAATGGCCCTGAGGGATTGTGAAAGAGAATAAATTCACACCCTGGTTGCAATGGAAATTTATTAAAACTTAATTTAAAAAGCCCCCTTACAGGTTTCTCATACCTGTGCGGAAATGCTCCACCTCTGTCTGATTCTGCAGTGGGTGCTCTGCAGAGTGGAAACTGAGGCAGACGGCCCCAGCTGCAGGTGCAGAGCAAGGCAAGGGGTTCATTGGGTCATATGTGTGGAGGCTGCCGAGGGCAAGTAAACAGCCTGATACTACTGACTCCACTTTCTCAGTCTGCCCTAATGGCTGGGGATGGAGAAAAGTTACCTGATTTCTCTGAGCCTCAGTTTCCACATCTGTGAACTTTAGTTCAAATCCCACATGGTTGCTGTGCTGGTTTGAATGGATGCATGTCCCTTAGAAAAGCCATGTTTTAATCTAAATCCCATTTCATAAAGGCAGAATAATCACTATTCAATACTGTATGTTTGAATCTGTAATTAGATCATCTCCCTGGAGATGTAACCCAATCGAGAGTGGTTGTTAAACTGGATTAGGTGATGACACGTCTCCACCCATTTGGGTGGGTCTTGATAAGTTTCTGGAGTTCTATAAAAGAGGAAACATTTTGGAGAATGAGAGATTCAGAGAGAGCAGAGCAGAACAACATAGCCATGAGAATCAGAGTCCACCAGCCAGCGACCTTTGGAGATGAAGAAGGAAAATGTCTCCCAGGGAGCTTCATGAAACAGGAAGCCAGGAGGAGAAGCTAGCAGATGATGCCGTGTTTGCCATGTGCCCTTCCAGCTGAGAGAGGAACCCCGACTGTGTTCACCATGTTTTCAGATAAGAGAAAAACTCTGACTGTGTTCTCCATGTGTCCTTTTTGAGAGAGAAACCTGAACTTCATTGGCCTTCTTGAACCAAGGCATCTTTCCCTGGATGCCTTAGATTGGACAGTTCTATATACTTGTTTTAATTGGGACATTTTCTCGGCCTTAGAGCTGTAAACTAGCAACTGATTAAATTCCCTTTTTAGAAGCCATTCCATTTCTGGTATATTGCATTCCAGCAGCTAGCAAATTAGAACAGTTGCCATGGTCATTATTTGAAGGATAAAATTTATTATGCAGTAAGAAGAAAAGTCTTAGTTTTTATTAGAGGATATTTTAGAAATTTAAAAAACATTTCTGAAGATATGATTCCTACTCTTTCATGCTCCATGAAATCATCTCTTTGGTTATTTCTTCTCGTGTGTTTATTATTAATTGTACCTCTCATTTTCGCTGGAAGCTGAACTATCTTCCAGGAAACCCCATATCACTGGATAGGGATTTTATGCACCAAAACATCAAAGTTGCCTCTACCATCCTTACTTATCTTTGAAGTCCCATATTGCTTGCAGTGGGCAAAATAACAGTGCTTGAATTTCTTGCCATGAATGACAACTAAGTTGAAACAACATCATCTCCAGCTTTACCATGCCCCACCTCACTTTTCCTCTGGACAGGTTTGAATTAGCTGTGACTTCCTTGAAAAAAGAAATTCTGTCATGTTCATCTTTACCCCTAAGGCACAGTTCATGACATGTGGCAAGTGGTCTATCCACAGCTGTGGAATTAATGGATGAATGAATGATGAAGTTTTTCTCAGATTGCAAAGGGTGATTTCAGTGGAAAAAGATGAGAAACAAACATAGTAATAAAAGATATCATTAACTGAATATCAACCCTCTGTGTATGTCATCTCTAATCTGTACACAACCCCATAGGGTCGGTGTCAGTGGCCCCACGACAGAGGGGACATCACAGGAAACAAAGAGGGAGAGGGTGCAGGAGGGACTGCAGGAAACTGTGTGTGCTCACAACCACAGTCCCCTGGTGAAACAAAGCAACCAGAAGTGTTTCTAAGAGCACAAGCTGCCATGTCTTCTGCCATGTAGCCCTTAGTTTCAGCCCAGGAATGGGGCAGAGGTGTCTGGCCCGAAACAGTCACCAATGTGAGGCTACTGGCAGGAAACCTTCCTGGTAGAAATCCCAGAAGACCCGCACTCAGGTAGTCCAAATATGAGACAAAATGGAGAGGGGTGAGCCTCCTTGCAAGAGGCACTTGCCATCCACATCCCCAGCCACAGCCCCAGCTTCTCTGCCCCTGGAAGCTTAGAGAGTGTGACTGAAGCAGGCTGTGAGGGACAGGCATGATTAGCACATATTGACTGATGGAGTTGGAATCCTCTCTCCTCTCTAAATAAAAAGAAATATGATGGATTAAGTGATCCATGTTCAGTTTAACTGAAATAAAGAAATTGAACTTGTGATTATATAAAGAAGTGAACTTCTTTTCTGCCCTTTGCTTGTCAGAGATGGGAAGAGGTCCCTGGTGGCGGATGGCCCATTGACAATGGGGAGAAAGTGGACAGAGCTGGGAAGGGACAAGAATATCTCAGCATAGACTCATGACCAAAAGGGAGAGAAAAAAAGAGGGAGACAGGAGGAAAGAACAAACAAAACAAGAAATGAAGGACTGCTGTAATTGGCCTAATGACATCATGACAAATATGTAAGGATAAAGGAGATAGAGGAGAAAGAAGCAGAGAAGGAAGGAAAGAATGGAGAGAGGAAAGAAGATAGAGAAAAGGAATTCAAGGTATTCTAGGAAGGAGGCTCAGATTAGAGAAGCTAAAAGACAAAAATTTCAGAATTCAGACACAAACTAGGTAGAATCCTGGAATCCTGGTTCATCTGGTGAGAATTTGGTACTGCTTTGAATATGGGAATCAGGAGATGTTTTAAAAAATTCTTCTTCAGAGACCTAGATCTGAAGACTAAAAAAAAAAAACTGCATAAAGAAGAGACCACCTTGAAGAGATTTTTTGATTCTTTGAATGTATGCTAGATTAAGCAACATGAAACTGTGCCATTGTGTCATCATAGTTATAATTTTGTTCTGACATTTGCACAAATTATGTTAGAAAAAGTTCATGCACTTGAATTTTTAGGATACATACACACACTGACACATACACACATGCACACTGACACAGACAAAAACACACGTGTTCAATAACCCTTATTGCCCATTATGATGTTTCCTTCCATGTCCAAGTAATACCAGAGTAAATATCTTTCTGCCTACAAAGATGAGATACATAGTAGCAAGGACCAGTTTTAAATATAAATCTCTCAGGAAAGGTGAAAGCCAGTGTCCTTAACACTTCTGAGAGAAAAATTTCAGCCTGAATATAAAATCCTTGACTTTAAGACTAACCATGCATTAGAGTACATGTAAATTATAGCTACCCATTTGACAGCATCTCAGTCTGTATCCTTCAGCAACTCTATTGACAAATTGATTGAATCCTTTATTTCCTCCAGGATCTTTCTCATAGACTAGCTTGCGCTTATAAGTGTGTTTGGTAAGTGCTAGAGAAATAAATTATATATATATTTTTCAGTGCATTGGTTTTCTGAATAAGAGGAAACTACACCACAGCGTAAATTCTACTATAGGACTGCATGAGAGAACTAAATATTTCATATTAAATTCATATAGTATAATGTTATCAATTATTATTGGTAAATTAAACAACTGCTAGCAATCTCATTGCTGCACTATAAGTGAAACAGAAATATACTTTCCCACTTTTATTTTTTAGAAAATTTGGTGTTTTGTTTAACTGCAGTGAAGTATCCTCTTCATTTTTTGTAAAACATACAGCATTTCCCATTTTATACACACAACAACAGAAATCAAGTTCCTTTTTAAAATCAAATCAAATTCAGTATTTTATTAGGAAAGCATTGTTTAACGTTTATTTTTCTAGTGAAGAATGTTTTATGACAAAATTTAATAGTGTCGGGCAGACATAAAACAGATATTTTTCTGTTTTTGTGAGCTCTGGGGCCTTTGAAGCACACCCCTGAGGATGCCCAAAGAGTTCCTAGAAAGAGTGGTCTCTTTTTTAAATGGGACATGCAAGCTGTGGAGAGCTAGCTGCATCCTAAACAGTAGGACATGAATGCAAGTGACCTCCCCATCTCCGCAGCTCTGATGGGCCAGGTGATCTCTGCCTTTTTCTGGCCCCACAGGAAAGTTCCAGTGAAGAAGATGCTAACAAGATCACTGCTGAGAAATGGAAATGAAGTACTTTTCAGCCTAGTTAACTGCATAGAAAGAAAATGGAGAGCAATCAATTAGCAGAGTCCCATAAGGTATGTTCCTCACACCTACACTTAGTGGCCTATCAAAAGGAGTCCTCGGTGCTCAAACTTCTTGTCCTTTCTTTGAATTATTGTTCTGGGAGTTCACGGCTAATTCATTCTAGAGGTTAATAAAGAAGCTGCAAAGAGCAGGGCAGGAAGTGGCTTCTCAGAGGTTGCCTGGAAGCTGCCAGGGCCAAGGGGAGTCACAATGGGACCTGAGAGTGAAGTCCCGGAGTGTATTAGTCAGGGGTCTCTAGAGAAACAGAACCAACAGGAGATACCTATTAATACAAGATTTGCAACCATGGGAATGCAAGAGTCCAAAATCCATAGGCCAGGCTGCGAGGCTGGCAACTCTAATAAAGGGTCTCAGTGAAGAGAGACTCACTGGATGACGAAGCAGTGAAATGCTCTCTTTTCCTGTAAAAGTCTTCAACTGATCAGCTCAAAAACAACTGATTGGATTATATCATTTGCCAGAGACTTGCCCTTAATTGATCATAGATATAATCAGCCAACAGAACCCAGGAGCAAGGGAGCAGCAGATGCTAGCCACATGTCTTCCCAGATGACAGAGGTGCTCTGGATGGCATCAGCCTTTCTTGAGTGAAGGTAACATCTCGTTGGTGCCTTAATTTGGACATTTGCATAGTTTAGGACTGTAAACTTGCAACTTGATAAATTCCTTTTTTAAAGGCCATTTCATTTTTGGTGTGTTGCATTCTGGCAGCTTATGCAAAGTAAAACACTGGGCAAGATAGGGAGGTCCACCAATGGAGATAAGAAACAAGGACACACTATAAAATGTAAGGGTCAAGTTTCCTCAAGGCTAAATATGCCAACCATATTATGCTGATCCCCTAGCCTGTGACTTATTATAAATACCATCTGGAAAGATATAGAAATGTATATATGGCAGTTCTCTATTCAGTCCAAAGGGAATTACCAGTATGTCCCCTAGCTACTGAGGATACCATAGTATTTTTCAAAGGTAAGATACCACACAGTGTGACAATAACCAACTGCCTTTTAAAAATTATTAAAAACCTCAAAAATATGCTTTCCCCCAGAATTGTGTCCAATTCCACTTAGGCAAGCTGAAAAAGTTTGGTGTTTGACCCATCCTAAAAAAAAAAAAAAGGAAATAGAAGGGCCACTAAATTTTATAAAGTAAAAATGGGTAGGTGGAAGGGGTGACAAAAATAAGCCTCATCTGAAATATTTTTTCACCTTTATCATTTTGAAAAGCACTTTTCTCCTCAATTCTTCCTGCAAACTCATGTCTACACACCTAAGGCTTCCGTAGCCGAAAGTTGCCATTTGGTTCCAGGGGCTTGTGACAAAAGGAGGGTAACTGGAAATGAGAGACCCAAGAGTTGGACAGAGATGAAGATAGGATATGATATGTGTCATGATCATGTCAATTATATTCCCCTCAAAATTTCCTCCTTGCTGAGAGGGTCACCCTGAGTTGCCTGAAAGGAGCCTGTGATGTGCAGGTGAAAGCATGTCAGACTAAATCCACAGAATAGGAGACTTATCATAGAGCAGAGCTATGGAATATGTGTTGGACTCAGCTCTGAGTGTTAAAAATGGCAACACCAGCTAATGTCTCTGATGCTGTTTTTCCCCTCTAGGCTGCCTTAAGCGAATGCTCATAACAAAAGCAAGCCCAATTCTAATTTCTCCATACAAATGCTTGTCAAATGCTACTGATTCTACCCTGACTCCACAGTCAAATGCTATCTGATTCCTTTCTCAAAAGTAGAACCACTTTTCAGAAACAATCACCAGCCCTCAACATAATCTGGGCATTGATAGTTCAGACTCCTGCTAACCTATATGAAGGGGCTGGGGAGTTCATAATCCCTGCGTTCCACCAAAAGTCAGCTGCTTCCTCATTCTTAGTTCTCCTTTTAAATGTCTTTTTGTAAGGTGGTCCCAGCTTGTCACTTCAACACCAGAGCTTGGATTCCTTTGAAATTGGCCCTGGAGAACTTAATACCTTTGTTCTCAGCAGTCTGCTCCCTCAGTTGAAAACTGCTCTATTCTGCCGCCTCCAGAGACAGGAAAAATCTCACCCAAACTTCCATGCCAATTGAATCTGGAACTTAAAGCCAAGGGACCAGATGAAATCACCTGGGGCCAATGAAATCACCTGAGGCTTAAAGATAGAGAAAAGCAAAAGGGACCAAGGCTTAATTCCTGGGAATTTTGACAAGTAAATGATGATCAGAGAAGGGGAAACCAAGGAAGGATGTGAGAAAGACTCTGAGACAGTGGTGCCAGAGAAAGGCCAAGAGGAAAATGTCATGAAAGACAGGAAAGTGTATAAAGGAGGAGGGGCATGGTGAACCAGGGCAAATTCGCTTAAGATAAGGAAAGAGAACTGACAGAATGGAAATCACTGCTGTTTTTAATAAGAACTTTTTAAAGGGTAGGTGAGGAAGGAAGATCCCTTGGAGTATATGGGAGTTAAAATGGAATAGGAGGATTTGCAGGATATGACTAAAGGCGGATTTTCCCAGTAGTTTTGCTGTCAGGGTAAAAAGAAAAATAAAGTAGTAGCGTTGAAAGTATACTGGGTCAAGGGAGTGTTGGATTTTTTGTTTAATAAAATATAGAAAATAAAGTATATTCGCGTGTCAAATGGGAACGATCTTACTGAAAGAAAAATAGACTAGAGGTGATGGAGTGCAAAGCACAGGTCGAACGGTTTAACTTAAGCAGGAATAGGAACATCATTTAAGAAGAGTGAAGGAAGAGAATGTGCTGCAGCGGGTGTAAGGGGTTAGACTTGGTGATAGAAGATACGGGATTCTTTTCTGATCGCTTTTCTTTTCTCACGGATGAGTTACATGACGTCAGCAGCTGAGAATGAGAGGTATTTGGAGATTTTAGGAGAAAAAATAAGCTGTAAAATCATCATCATGTGAGGAATGGGAAAAATCACTTGGGAATTTTAATAGGATTCACTGGACTATACTCTTTATTCACCTCAAATTCGCAGTAAAAAAAAAAAGGAGGATTTTTCTCTAATTTGGCATTTAGAATGTTCTACATCACACTATCAATAACCTATTTTTTCCTGTGTGAAAAAATCATGCCTTCCCAGATTGATTTCACGTTCTTCAAAGGCAGAAGGATTACGGTTTTTGGTATTTTCTCCAGGACATGCTTTAGTGCTCCAGCCAGTAAAAGCAATATTCCTAAAAAAAAATTTGTGAGATTTGAGATTGAATAAACCAAATGAAGCTCTTCAAGAAATGGTGCTAGCATCAAATTTAACCTGGAGCCTAAAACAAGCACCAGTGTGGGATGTCTTGTCTTAGTTTATTTAGTTTATAAACTTGTTTTAGTTTATAGTAAATGTTATATCACAGTGTTTCAAATTATTTTCTAATTCTGGACAATAGGGTTGAAAAAGCCAAAAACTTTGCCCTAGGAATTAAAGAGAACAGCTTCATTTTCTAGATGAGTTGTCTCCAAATATGATTACACAATCATGCTAACTAAAGGTTTTACAAAATCCTTGTAATACTTAATGATTGTTTTGATTAACATTCATAAAATAAAGATTTCCCCTACTGCTGTATTTCTGCTGGATAGATACTGACCTAAGAAATAAGATATTTAAAGGGATTGTCAGGCCAGCTGAACTGTTTAAAATAAACTGCTCTCAACCACATGAATGGATCTTTGTAGCTAAGAGATTAGCTGTGAAATACCTAATCATAATAACAAAAACGCTCTCAGTAATCCATAGTGCTTTGTAGCACATTTGCTCTTTGTAGGATCCTGATGGCTGGTTCTTAGGACAGCTGGCATTCAGGAAAACTACATCAGCATTATTTAAAGGGTAATACCGGCACTAAGTTCCTGAGCAAAGGGAAATATTTCTAGGATAGAGTAAGATGCAAATCTGGGAAGTGACCTCTTCTCTAACCCCACTTTTGAATATGGAAATCAACAGAATTGTTTCCATGAAAATATTTAGGGCTAATAATTAGAAACTTTTAGATACTGCCTAGTTCTGTGCTACAACACTCACAAATTTCTTCTAAGTCTTCACTCTAAAGAATTATTTCCCATTAAATTTTATAATATGTTATTTTAAGACTAACATAAGAAATTCCCTCTGTTTTTAAACTCACGTGTGGAGGGCAGTGTGCTGGTGGCTCAGTGGCAGACTTCTTGCCTGCCATGCTGGAGACCCAGGTTCGATTCCCATTGCCTGCCCATGCCAAAAGAAACAAACAAACAAATAAACTCATGTGTGGAAACGGCCGGCAGCCACAGAGCAAGCCTTAACTGTTAGCAGTTAGAGGAGGCTGCATGTTTAGATGTCAAGTGAAGCATGCAACCATACTGTGCTATGGAGAAAATAACCTTTTAAAATAAAGATAATTCAAGTTCATTTTTGTAAGTTTGGAAATTCAGAAAGTTACTTTTAAAAGCTTATGCTAAAACACCATCCCTTAGAGATAAGTACATTTAACCCACTGATATAGAAACTAGTTATTATCAGAATTTGGAAGAATCAAAATATATTCAAAATCAAATCAAAAAATATATATATATGAGAGTTACACTTTAAAAATTATCCAAAGGGATTTTGTTATTCCACCTTGTCTTTTACTTTTGGTCTTAGTCCTTTTAAATACAGAAGAAGTCAATTTATTTCCTCAAAGATGATGCTAAATTCACATAAACCAGAATTAAACCTTCTCTAGACACATTATCCCACTGACATTTTGAAACTGATTTAGAAGCCCTATAATTACCATTTTCATAATTCATAGGGAAACCTGTTCTAAACACAAAGTTTTGTTAGTAAACACAAAAAGAGGCATACATTTTCTATAATAACATAATAAACTCAAAATTTTCCTGGCATTATCTACCATTTACAAATTATTGAACATGACAGATCATCCTCAGAATCTTTAAGTCATAATTTTTATAAATCGTTCTTCTAAGTCCTAGAAATACAGAGTAGAAACAGATATCAATTATCAGTCACAACCATAGGATGTTAGAACAGAATCATTTAAGATAACCTGATCCAGCCCCCTCCCCTCAACTTTGTTTTATTTAAGAAAAACTAAAGTCAAAAAGTTGAAACAGATCAACTAAACTCATATTATTTGTCAGCACTGGGATTCCAGCCCAGTATTTCTGACTTCTCATAGTTCCAACTCCACGGAGTTCCAACACTACCTTGTAGTAGGCTGAATGGTGGCCCCCAAGATATATCCAAATCCTAATTTCCAGAATCTATGACTGTTACCCGATATGGCACAAGGGTAAATATTTGCCTCATATGGCAAAAGACGTAATTAAGGATGCTGAAAGGAGGAGCCTATCCTAGATTATCTTAGTGGGCCTTAAATGCAAAGATATGCATTCTTATAAGAGGCAGAGGTGGAGTTTGAAAGAGACACACAAAGGAGAACACACACAAACGAGAAAGCAATATGAAGACAGGGTAGAGAGAGAGAGATGCGGCCACAAGCCAAGGAGTGAAGCAATCGCCAGAAGCTGAAAGAAGAAAGGAACAGATTTCTGAAGTCTCCGGAGGTAGCATGGCCCTGAGGACACCTTGATTTTGTACTTCTGACCTCCGTAACTGTGAGAGAATAAAGTTATGTTTATTTTTTTAAGCCACCCAGATTGTGCTAATTTGTTATAGCAGCCACAGGAAATGAATACATGCTTAAAGAACCCTTGATTTGGTAGAAATAGTGAAACATATTGATCAGCTGGGGAGTGAACACACAAAATATTACCCACAGAAGTAAGAGCTCACTTGTCCAAGACCAGTTCTCCATGGCCTGGTATCCCAAGTAGCTGTCTTTATAAGCCCTCATAACAATTAAGCATTGTAAACCACTGTGATGGCATGTTGTACCACAGGACCAACAAATCATGTTAACTGTCATGTTAGCTTAGACTGGTCCAGCCCCCTGATCATGTTAGTGGACAGGTTGGTGCTTCCCCATGGCCAAAAGGCTGAGGTTCCCTCTCCGAGGCTGATGTCTGTCCTTGTTAAATCCCCATGTGCTGTCTCAGAAAGCAGTGGACAAAGAAGGACCTTTACACCTGCGCCACCAGTAAAATCCGTTGCCTGCTCTCTTAGCTTATTTGCCTTTATAGCTTGACACCCACCTAGGGAGATCTTATCATTCAAATCTCCCAACCTCACAAGCATAGCTTTCCATCTATTGGAATAGGATTATCCATCATAAAAAAGCACCAAGTCTTGAGATCTCTTCCTGCCCTAATAGAATTGTCATGGTGACACAAAACTAAATTTGTTTCAACATTGTGCTGGGCATCTTCCATTTATTTCTCCAGTGCCACGCTCATGCTTTTCCACCCATAATATATACCCAAGTTTGAATGACTACAACAAAATGCTCACTTACTTTCAGGCTTGAGGTTTGATTGGCCAATGGGGAGCCAGTAGTTGACCACAGGAGGAAGGAGAGTGAAGACAGAATATTCCTCCCAGCTGACTCCTGTGAACTCAACTCAGGCTGGCTGAGGGTTCCCCAAAGTCACTGCTCCTATATCTGACCTGTTCTGGAGGACTCTTTTTCCTTTCCTGGATCAATGGTCTCTCACTCGTCAGTCCTAGCCATGGCACCACTTTTGCTGCTATGCCCATGTTCCTGCACTAATTTGAGTGGTTCCCTATACCCCACAACCTTTGTCATTGTTCCTTTGTATAAAGGAAACTTCTTCAATACAAAACCTGTTCTGTTCAAAATACCCTAATTTCTTCAAGATATGCTAATTTCAGTGTGCTATTTCCTCTTGGATCCCTGACTAATACAAATGCCAACGTTTTATATCATTATCTTTATTAGGGAATATTAAGGTCTGTCAGCCTCCATTTAGGACAAATCTTTTTTGGGGAGTGGGCAGTTCAACAGGTAAATCCCTCCAAATGGCATTCCCGGGCAAACATCTGTCTATTTCTCTGTCCCACTTACTAGACATTCAGTTTTATAGCTCTTAGGGCCTTTTGAAAGATTAAATGAATCAAATATTTACCTACTAAAGTCAGAGGATTGGACAGTGCAACTATAAAGCGGTAATACCGGTCATTACTGAAAGTGAAATAATGGCTGCACATTGATTTCAAATATTGATCCTGCCTTTTTCTTTGTGAATGATTTTATGATGTTAATTTAAAATAGCTTCCTGGAAATCAATATAAATTTTAAGGTCCTTCCTTCTGCATCGTTCACAGAACCTAGTTCAATGTTAGGCATGAAACAAATGATAAATAAATTTGGATTTGTTATATGATTTTACACTCATTTGTCTACATACAACTGTGTAGTTTTACATGAAGATCAACATTTATAGCTTTATTATCTTTAATAAATCTGTTTTTTTCTCACTAGATACAAAGTAATGTCCAGAAAGGAATTATGTGACAAATACTTTTTATAGAGACGGTCCATATTACTTTGTTTGACTAAGATATGCTCACCTCAATCTATTGAGAGCAGAATCTGTACTGCTTCCAAAGCTTGTTGAGAGCCAGCTGAGCGGGGGAAGCTGACCAGGATAAGACTGGAGTTGGGTAACCGCCGTTAGTAGTGAATTAATAGCTGTTCACCCCCAAATGATTCTGCGTCACAAAATTGGATGTCATAAGACAAGAGATAGTCCAGGGGAAAAGCAGATTCTGCAATTCCTTGAGATTAGTGTTTGTTTCAAACATAGCAAGAACTGAACCTAAGTCCCTGCATTTACGCAAAATTATTATTTTATAATCTTCCACCGTTTAAGGGAGAGGGAAACAGCTAAATTCTACCAAATTTGATGTGAATAACATTGTTAACTTGTTTACATTTGATAAATATAATGAAGCCATATTAATTTTTTAGTAGAAGTTGACGGCAGTGGGGAGGAAAGCTGTTTTATCTGAATATCATCGTAAGGCTGTTATCTAAATACAAGTGAGGATAACCATATTAAAGTAATGAAGAGGTAAAGATATTGTCTACCTGCCCCTACACGCACACACACACACATACTCACACACACACATATAAAATCCCTATTAAATCCTCATTTTTCAAAATACTTCACTGGAATGAAGCTAAAAGACTTTACTGATTTTGAGTATTTAGTAAGTATGGAAGTGATATTAAGAGCTAGAGTCCTTGGAAGCTGAAAGAGCTCCTCTCCTTAAGTAGAGCTACTTGGGGTGGGGTCTAATGTAAAGTGCATTATTACTGCTGTAGCCTCTGCTTTAGTTTAGACAATTAGGGATCTGCTGGAATTTCTATTCTAAACTTCTTGTTTTTGAGCCGGAAGGTCAATTTTGTTACGCAAATCACCTGCAGCTCAAACATTAAATGTGAAGCTTTTGCACCAAAAGAAGTTTCAAAAATCACACCTGTCAGCTCATCTAATGCCCATTTATACACAAAAAATTAATCTTATACTTTCTAAAGATATTATTGTCATCAAAAGTTTCTCCTAGTTTTATAATTAATTTTTAAAAATTATTACTTTGGAATGAATTGCAAGATCTTTTGAGGGTGAATCATCTGATCTGTTAAATATGTCTCAATCAACCAAAACTAACTACAACATGAATAAAATAATGGAGTCATTGCTTAGAAATAGCTTATACGTATAACTTTATGTTAATATATCTTTCTTGTATCTCAGTTTCATGTTTCCTTGGAGACACAAATAAATACATGGAGACACGTGAAGACATGAGTGAATAGACTTGGAGAGGCCTTTGTAATTACCATCCACCAGTCAGCATCCATTTATTGACTGTCTACAATGTACCTGGCACTGTGCTCTGGTGCTACAGAGAACAAAATGCAGTCCCCTCCCCTTATCTCCCCTTCAAGGTACCTCCCCTTGAAGTACCCCCAATCTAAATGGGGGATAGAGAAGTCTGAAAAACTTATTCCAGTTCCAAAATAGTCAATGCTATAACAGAGTTTGTTTCCAAGAATGGGAGCAGATCTCATTGGGAAGATGAGATGGGGCAGGTTCACAGAGACGTGACAGTTGAGCTGCCCTAGAAGAGGGAGCTGAATCTGGAAATGGAAAAAGACACTAATGTGAATTATTCTTCATAGCGATCTCTGTCAGCAGCGCTTTTATAAGTTTTTTTTGGTATGCTTATGACGGGGTTATGTTTCATTCTTTTTCCAGGTGAATATTCCATTATTGCAGCACCATTTGTTGAATTTTTGTTTGTTTGTTTGCTTGTTTGTTTTTTAGGAAGTGTATGAACCAGGAATCGAACCCAGGTCTCCTGCATGGCAGGCAAGAATACTACCACTGAACTAACCTTGCATCCCCTGTCAACAGAGCTTTTCTATAATTTCAATGATCTAAAAATCCAAGGAGTCATTGTTTTTCTCATTCTGTTGGGAAAGCAATAAGAATTTGTTGGCTACAGGGCTTTTGATCAAATGTCTATGAGACAGATTAATTTCTGCATCCCAGTTTAATATAGAGGTGCAAATAAAATAGAGCTTAGAAGATACTTTTCTGAGACTTAAGCCAACTTCTTCATAATATATGAGGCATCTATTAACATTAAAAACTGCAAAAAAAAAGTACACAGAACAAGGTTTTCATGTGTTTTTGTATGGTGCCTTCAAAAAGCTTGCAGAATTGCCAATTGAGAGATTTAAATTATAAACAGAAACCAATTAGGAGATAATATTTTTAGATATCAAAAAGTCCTTAATGAGGCAGGCAACGGTGGCTCAGTGGCAAGAGTTCTCACCTGCTGTGCTGGAGACCTGGGTCTAATTCCCGGTGCCTGCCCATACACAAAAAAATAGTCCTTAATGAACATATGATTGCTTACTCTAGATATAAAATTGAAATGTGAAAGTTCCTGCTTGGGCAGACACTCCCTGCATCACCATACCCCCACTCCAACCCCATACCCCATGGATGAAAGATCTTTTATATAATTCTGTTTATAGTATAGCATGGTATAACAGATTTAGATTTTATTAATTTTGATGTCTTTTAAGATCTGTCACATTTTTAAAATTCTCATTTTTATTATGAGCCTGTAGTTCATTTCATAACCTTACAAATCACCATCACCAATTTCTGTACAAAGGATAGTAAATAGTAAATATACCAATGTGTTAAATGGGAACAATGCATTTATCCACATAAAGTAGCACAGGAACACAAAAACATGATTATCAACTGCAGTGATGCTCAAAGGTTTGGCAAATGGGTACAGTGGGTTCAACCTACCCGATTTCAATCATGAAGTTAATGTACTGGTTTGAAAGGATGTACGTCCCCTAGAAAAACCATGTTTTAATCTAAATCCCATTTCATAAAGGTAGAATAATCCCTATTCAATACTGTATGAGTGGTTGTTAAGCTGGATTAGGTGATGACATGTCTGACCCATTTGGGTGGGTCTTGATTAGTTTCTGAAGTCCTATATAAGAGGAAACATTTTGGGAGATTCAGAGAGAGCAGAGCAGAATGACATAGCAATGAGAAACAGAGTCCACCAGCCAGCAATCTTTGAAGATGAAGAAGGAGAATATCTCCTGGGGAGCTTCATGAAACAGGAAGCCAGGAGAAGAAGCTAGCAGATGACGCTGTGTTTGCCATGTGCCCTTCCAGATGAGAGAGGAACCCTGACCATGTTCACCATATGCCCTTCTAGCTGAGGGAGAAACCCTGACTGTGTTCGCCATGTGCCCTTCCACTTGAGAGAGAAACCATGAACTTCATCGGCCTTCTTGAACCAAGGTATCTTTCCCTGGATGCCTTAGATTGGACATTTCTATAGACTTGTTTTAATTGGGATGTTTTCTTGACCTTAGAATTGTAAACTAGAAACTTATTAAATTCCCCTTTTTAAAAGCCATTCTGTTTCTGGTATATTGCATTCTGGCAGCCAGCAAACTAGAACAGTTAAAAACCCTTAGCGCACCATGATCAAACTCAGCAATGACTGCTAACGCTAAGAGACATAAGTGTGCGAGCAGGCAGGCAGTGTCTCCAGTGATCGTCAGCCCAAGTCATCCAGGCCAAATCCTTAAATCACTTGCTTGCATGAAATCAATTGTTGAAATCTTCAAGATTTTGTCAAATCTGGCATGCAAAATAGAAAGCAGAAAAACTCTGAAATGTGCAATAACCATTGCATTCATACATCTGTGGCATTATTTCTTAGAACAGGTAATGTTATGTTCTATCTTAGAGCTCAGTGTCCTAACAGTGATTTGAATGCCATTATTGTACAATTCCGGGAGACAAGCTGTTAAAATTATCTGAAAAGGTAACCCATACATGTCAGTTTTCTGAAATTTCGAGCACATGCCATCAGAAAAATAACTTTCGATGAGGTTATTGTGTTCCTTTTTTTTTTTTAATTAAACACATATTTAAGCTCTTAGTAAGCAACAGTCACTGCGCAAGTTCTAGGGAAAACAATTATAGGCAAGGTGGAGAGAGGTCCCACACTCAAGTAGAAAGGAGAAGGGTAATGAAACAATGCTTTTGATGTAGTGCTGTAAGTGCAATGAGAGTAGATGTGCAGGTGGCAGTAGAGATGAAATGCATTTGATGAGTATATTTGGGAGACAGAATTGCCAAGACCTGGGGAGAGAATGCATGTGAAAGGTAAGGAATAGGAGGGAGTGAAAGGTCAGGAATGATTCTCAGACTTCTCATTTAGGCAACTGAGGACATGATATCTTCATTCACAAGACAGAGTGTCAAAGCATGTACAATTTGGGCATGGCAGGTAGGAGTTCCTAGGATGAAAGTTTTAGACATGTTGAGTTTGAATACTTTGAAGCATCCAAGCAATGATACCCAGTAAAAGCTGAATCTGTGGATCTGGAGTTCAGGAGGACAGCCTGTGATGAAGAAAGGGATCTGGGAGTTCTCAGGGATCTAGGAATCATGAGAAATTGAAATCAGAGAATGGATGAAGTCTCTCATCAGAATGCGTATTGTGAGTAAGAAGAGGGTTTGGGTAGTACCCCAGAGAATAGCACATTTGCGCAATAGGAAGAGAAAGACAGTCTTGTGTCTTAGGCCAGTTTCCCTAGGGAGTAAAGCTTAAAGCAAAGCTACGTGCTAATACCTTATTGAGCGTGCCATGTTGGGCAGGCTGAATGAAGGTAAAAGAGAAGCAAGCTAAGGAAGAAAGGAAAGTGTTTAGTTTCCCTACTGCTCAAATACTGTGCAATGGGTTTGTTGAAACCGTTGACATTTGTTGGCTCGTGGTTTTGAGGCTAGGAGAAGTCCAAAATCGAGGCATCAACAAAGTGTAGCTTTCTCCCAGAAGACTATTGTGTTCTGGGACTGGCTGCCAGCAATCCTGGTTCTTGGCTTTTCTGTTACATGAGAAAGTACAAGGTTTCCTCTCCCAGGTTTTCTGGGTTCTACTGACTTCTGGCTTCTTCCCTATTGCTTTCTGAGTGTCTGAATCTTATTTGGCTTTTAAAATCTCCTAATGGGAATAAGACCCATCCTGACTCAGTTCGACCACACATTAATTGAAGTAACCTCATCAAAAGGTCCTACTTACTATGAGTTCACACCTGCCAGAATGGATTCACTTCAAGAACATGTTTTTCTGGGGTACATAGCTCCAAACCACCACAGAAAGCAAATATAATGCAGTGCATGGTGGAGCCAGCTACAACCTCCCAAGAGAGCATCTCCAGACAGGCTCAATGAAGCCCATGAAATAGGTGTTTTGCTTGTTTGTTTTTCAGGGTAAGGAAAAGCAAGCAATTTATCTGCTGGCTCTTTCCCATTTCTTGTCTATTAAAGATGAAAACTTGGCTGCTGCATGTTAAATCCTCTGCATTTCCAGATTTGATTACGTTTCCCTTTCAAGAGCTGCTGGGAAAGTCAGAGCCTTCCAGGGGATTCTATCAGATTAAATCTGGACATCAGAGCAGTGGCAGCTCTCCCATGGTGGGCACAAGGCAGACTTCTCTAGGATGTGGAGACAATGGTAGCAGGAAAAGAAACAAAAGCATCAGGCTTTTAGAACACTATCTGGCCCCAGAGCAGGTAGTCAATAAATAGATATGTTTTATTATATTAAATAAAGTTTTATTTTTACTCAGGGTATATTTATTCCATTTAAATGAATGAAATATCTACTTTGATCAAATCATATGCTAAAGAAAATAATTCTGACAGTCCTTATAATAATAAATAATAGAATTTATCAAGTGTTTACTGTATGCCAGGCACTGTGCTTGGGTATATTATCTTTAATTCTCAAACTTAGGGTGTGATCCCCATATTACAGATGAGGAGACTGAGGCACAGAGGATTTGAGTGATTTGCCTCATATCACCAGGCTTGTAGGTGGCAGAGGTAGAGTTCATATTTGAAGCCTTGTGTTTTCTTTACTTCATAATTTAGTATTTTCTCCACTCTCACTATATGACCCATGACATCTGATTCAGTGGCCAGTGATAGTCACATTAACCTGATAAATTGTCACAGTGGTTCCCAAATTGTGATTTTTCATACTCTCACCTAGGAGTCTGCTAAATGAAGATCTCAAGACCCTTATTCCACAACTTCTGATCCTAGCGCAGGGTGCAGGGCGGTTTATGCATTCTTGCAGATACCATAGGTCAGGGGTTCTCAAAGTCTGGTCCCAACCAGCAGCAACAGCAGCAGCACCTGGGAACTTGTTGAAAATGCAAAAATTCCTGGATTCCATTCCAGACTTATGGTAGGGAAACTGTATGGGTGGGTTCAGCAATCAGTGTTTAGCAAGCCCTCCAAGTGAGCTAAAGTTTGGGAACCACTTCTGGGTGTTTCTGATGCAAATGGTCCTTGGGCCACACTGAGATCACTGACAAGTAAATTAGGAATTTTTCAAACACATAAAGAAAACGTGTTTTAAATTGTAGTAGCATGTCAGGAAAAACAAAAAGCACCAGGCAATGTTAAGCAAGCAAGGATGACTTTATTCAAAGAAAAGAGGTCAGAAACCAAATCCGAACTCAACTCAGGTGAAACAAAGAACAGCACGTTTCTTTTAGGCTGGGGATGGGCTGGTGGAAAAGTATCAGAGGATGTCAGGGTATTGATTGCAGGACCAGGTGAGTGATTTACTTGGTTTGAAATTAGGACCATTTGCTCGGAGTGTTTTCTTTTGCTGTGAGTAGGTCTACCTGGATCTTGTAAGGCCTAGTGGAGGGGCAGTAGGAGATAAGCGATTACCTGGTTAGGTGGTGCCTGGATAGTGTAAGGTCCCAGGTGAGAGGGAGGGTCAGGGGTCTGGAGTTCAAAGAACTCCTATTTGAAGTTTAGTCAAGCGAAGGGGAAATTAAGGCCATCTTGTCATGTCCAAGGTCACATTATATTAAATGTAAAAGATTTTAAAGATAATTTAATTTAAAGGATCAGGGGAACATTCATTTTGGTGAAATTCTTCCATTTTCTAGGTGCCTTAATACCACCTTCAAAGGGTTCATTTGGATACTACTAGTGAAATCCGAGTTTGCATCATTTACTAGCTTTATAACTACTAACTAGGTTTCCCTATGAGCTTGAAAGTAAAAGGATGCCTTAAAGCTAATCACTGTTGGCCTCTGGGATACTTGCCCTATTTTAAAAATCTAAAATTTTAAACTAATATGCAATTATAAAAAATGGAGTAAAAATATTAAAGTTATTTCAATTCCTTCCACCTGTCTCCCTCTTTTCTCAAAAAAAAAAAGAGAAAAAAGTCCATTTGTCCCAGTTCTCTACTGCTTTATAGTAAATCTGATAGAAATACACTTATGAAATCTGAGGGACAATCTGTTAGTTATTTTATGGCAAATGTAACCTCTATATAGAGTTAAAAAGAAATGACTTATGTTTATACATAAAAGCTTAAACAGAAATTTTAGCACAGATTGGTATAAGAGATTTTACAAATTCATGTTAAAGGAAACCCTATCTAAAGCCAGTCTTAGCTTTGAATTCTGCCCTATGTTGACTCCTTTACCTTTAGTATTCAATATATATTAATTAAGTATAAATAAATTAGAAGAGCTCTGCAAATTAAATATCCACATTAGTCTAATTTATTAATAGAGGGAAACTAATCATAGTACTAAACTGTGGATTGTATTACACAGCAAATGTCTTATGTGTTGGAATTTTTTAAATGTGTACCATAATAACGTCATGGATCACTTATAGTTGGATGACTTGTTTATTTCCAGCAATCACTGTAAAGTTAGTTAAAGTGCCTTTTAGACATTTTTAAGCAACAAGTTTAAACCATTGCATAAGTAAATTACCATGTTAAAAAAAAACCTACATGATAAAACCTTTTAAGAAATATTAGGTTAGCACATTCACAAAATAAAAGCTCTGAGAAAGAGACATGGGCAAAGATGTCAGTACAGTAATACAAGCCTGTGAAAACGTGACATGTGTCCTAGGCTCTCTGTGCACAAGGACAGACAAGCCCTGGCCAGCAATAGAGAAGAGTATTTTATTTACTCACTTGGAGTGAAATCAATTCCTAAACACTGGGTTTTTAGCTCTATATTTCAGCAAAACCAATAAGTAAAACTGAAAGCAAATAAACTTTGAAATATGTAATAACAATCTCACTTACATCTATGCAGTTCATTTCTTAGAACCAGCCGATCATATAATCTAGTTAAAAGCTCAGCTCCTTCAAAATCATTTTAATACCATCTCATATAATTCTGGGAGGAAAACTATTTTAAAAGTCTGTAAAGTGAAGATAGCACATAACTTTCTGAAATTCGTGGCAGAGAAAAGTGGATATTCTGAACTTGACAAATGTGAGAAGACAAAACACTGTAAGTATGTTTCTATAGCAAGTGTATTTTAAGCACTTATTGCATGGCAGCAACTATGCCAGTTCTGGGGAAGGCAGTTCTGAGCAAGATGGACAGAGACTCCACACTTAAGTTGAAAGGAGAACAGTGAAACAATGTGCCTGGTGACGTGCTGTGTGTGGAGAGCAGATGTATACAGGTGGCAGTAGGAGCTGTAGTAGAGACCCCTGACCTGGAATGGGGAGATGGATGGAATCCAGAAGGACATCCTGGAGGAAGTGACATCTAAGCTGAGACTGAGAGGATGAAAAGAAGTTCATACATGAGGAGGAGAGGAAAGACTGTTTCAAGCAGAGGAAATAGCTTATGTGACAACTTAGATCTAAGATCGTGAGGTTTCAACATTCAATAGCACTGGAGCTTAGATTGCATAGACAAGAAATCAAGCTAAAAACATAGGTAGAGGATAGAGCATAAAATGCAGACTACATAACATTAAAGAATATTTACTAAGGACAATAGAAAGCCTTTAAGTTGTGTGTTTTATAGGGATCACCCTCTGAAGAAAGGATTGGGGAAAGACAGGAGAGATCAGAGGATGGGTGGGAGAGGTGGTAGCAGTGGAAATGGAATGCAGTTGATGAGGCTGAGGTGTATTTAGGGGTAGAATTGCCAAGGCCTGGGGAGATACTGGATATGAAGAGTGAGAAGTAAGAAAGAGTGAGGGATCAAGGGTAAGTCCCAAATTTCCAATTTAGGCAACTGGGTTGAGTGATGTGTCATTTACTGACAAATGTAATATCAAGAATGGAACAGTTAGGGGTTAGCACGTGGATAAGTTTTGGACATTTGAGTCTGAGATGCCTGTGACACATCCAAGTATGATGTCCAATGAGAGTCGGGCCCATGGGTCTGGAACTCAGGAGAGGAGCCTGATTTGAAGATGAAAATGGAGATCTTGGAGTCCTCAGATTCCAGTAGGTGATTGAAATTACGGGAATGGGTGATGTCTCCCCAGAAGAATGTGAGTTATGAGAAGAAAACTGGGATGAAGCCTAAAAAACACCATACATTTGTGATAGAGAAAGATGGCTGCCCTGTGTCTCAGCTCAGGTCCCCTAAGAAGGAAAGCTATGTGCTAATACTCCATTGGGGGTGCCACAGCAGGGCAGTAAGAATGAGAGAAAAATAGAAGACAGGAAAGGAAGGAAAACAAATACAATGTGGCACATTACCAAGTTAGCCACAGCCTCTCAGGAAATAAAACAGCCTGGAGCTCAGTCATGCAGAAAATGGAGCCCAGTCCCCTGATAGTCTTTCAGTATGAGGGAGGGATGCACCTCATCTGCTAGCTCCTGCCCATCTCCTTTCTCTTACTGATCACCCTGCTTCTCTCTGCCCTGCATTTCTTGGTTGTGCTAATCAGATGTCCACTGTGGAAGCCACAACTCCCATTGATCAGTTTTTCTTTATTCTGGACATTAGAATTTCTAATATACACCCCCCCCCCAAAGGACGCAAGGGAGGCTTTGCCAAATTCCAACTCCAGGAGAGGCTGAAACAGAAGGCAGTGTTAGAGGCTGAGGCACTAGTGGCGGCAGAAGCTGGAGTTTTGCAAGTGATGAAACGTTATAGGTCTTATGGTGGGGGGGAGGGGGAAGAAGAACCTCTCTGATTTGGAATCAAGGCAAATAGCTGAAATGCTGAACAAAAATATGTAAACTGGATCTAGTACATCCTGTGAAGAAAAATGAAAAGGAGTGGTTAGAGAAGGGGGAGGGGAGAAGAAAGCAAAATGATGTCAAAGATAAGGGAAGAGCATTTCAAGAAAGAGCCATTGGTGGCAAATATTTCTGTCAAGTCAAACAAAATAAAAACTGCAATGGATCCCCTGTGCTTCTGGCAATGCACTTTAGACATGCTTTGGGGAACCACGCCTCTGCTACTCTTGGTTCATCTGGTTTAGGTTGAGTTAACCCCACTCAGTGGTTCTCAAATGCAAATAATTGGTGTGTCATCTCCTGACTACAGGGATGGCAGGTGACCCAGCCAGGTCAATAGGATTCTGGTCCAGGAATGTTGCTGGAACAATTGGTAAAGAGCTGGAAGCCTGGTGTGAACCAATACATGCCTTTTCTTCTGTCAATTTGAGTTATGTTCCTGTCATTCTCTAATTTCTTTCACTCCTGGTTGCTACAGAGGCAAGACGTGTCCCTTGGGCTTAATTTCAGAGGGCAGTTCGATGATCTCAATGAGGATGGTATCAGGGAGGGCACTGGCAGAAATTGAGGTTATTCTCACCACTTCTTCATCCTCTTACCTCAGCCCTTAAAACTGCTAGGCATCTTTGAGACTTGTTGCTCCAGATCTCACCTGGGGACAGGTGGGCTTCTCTTCCAGGCTCCTAATCATTTCCAGAACACATAAAGTCCCATCAATTTTTAAAGATTGAAGATCTCCATGATAAATGAATAGGCTTTATCTTAATCCCATATTTCCCCCCAAGTACCTAATCCTATACTAGTTCTAGTTTGCTAGCTGCTTGTGCTGGTTTGAAAGGAAGTATGCCCCCTAAGAAAAGCCATGTTTTAATATAAATCCCATTTCATAAAGGTAGAATAATCTCTATTCAATACTGTATGTTTGAAACTGTAATCAGATCATCTCCCTAGGTGATGTGATTTAGTCAAGAATGGTTGTTAAACTGGATTAGGGGACAACATGTCTCTACCTATTTGGGTGGGTCTTGATTGGTTTATTGGAGTCCTATAAAAGAGGAAATATTTTGGAGAATGAGAGATTCAGAGAGAGCAGAGAATGCTGCAGCACCATGAAGCAGAGAGTCCACCAGCCAGTGACCTTTGGAGATGAAGAAGGAAAACGCCTCCCGGGGAGCTTCATGAAACCGGAAGCCAGGAGAGAAAGCTAGCAGATGACGCCATATTCACCATGTGCCCTTCCAGCCGAGAGAGAAGCCCTGACTATGTTCGCCATGTGCCTTCTCACTTGAGAGAGAAACCCTGAACTTCATCGGCCTTCTTGAACCAAGGTATCTTCCCCTGGAGGCCTTTGATTGGACATTTCTATGGACTTGTTTTAATTGGGACATTTTCTCGGCCTTAGAACTGTAAACTAGCAACTCATTAAATTCCCCTTGTTAAAAGCCGTTCCATTTCTGGTATATTGCATTCCAGCAGCTAGCAAACTAGAACACTGCTGGAATGCAATATGCCAGAAACAGAACGACTTTTAAAAGAGGAAATTTATTTAGTTGCAAATCCACAGTTCTAAGGCCATGAAAATGTCCCAGCTAAAGCAAGGCTATGGAAATGTTCAATCTAAGGCATCCAGGGAGAGATACCTTGGTTCAAGAAGGCTGACAATGTTCAGGGTTTCTCTCTCAACTGGAAAGGCACATGGCGAACATGGCAACATCTGCTAGCTTTCTCTCTTGGCTTCTTGTTTCATGAAGTTTCCCCAGCGGTGTTTTATTTCTTCATCTCCAGAGGTCTCTGGGTGTGTGGGCTCTACAGTTCTCTCCAGAATGGTTCCATCTTAAAGGGCTCCTTGAGTGGGTGGAGACACACCTCCAAGGAAATCTAATCAAAAGTTACCACCCACAACTGGAAGAGTCACATCTCCATGGATAATTAAAAAACTCTCAATCAGCGATACTGAATGAGGATCAAAGGACATGGCTTTTCTGGGGTCCACCACAGATTCAAACTGACACACTAGGTACATAGTAAACATTTATTAAATATAGATTGATTTGAGAAGCCCAACCTACCTGAACAAGGAGCAATTCACTGGAGTTACACAATCTCGAGTCTTCACAATTAGAGGTTGAACACGATTATTTTTAGTCACATTTCCAAAACCTGATCACTCTTCAGATGACAGACATAGAAGAAGGTTTTAGTTGATTCTATGATTCTTTCTTTCATCTCAACTCTTTCCTTGGATAGAATGATGATAAATCTGTTACCCAAGCCTCATTTTTCCTCAAATGTTTCTCATATCCACTCCTTCTTAGTTTTCCAGAGCTGCTAAGGCAAATACCAGTGAATGGTTTAGACTTAAATAATAGGCATTTATTGTGTCTTGGTTTCAGAAGCTAGAAATCCAAAATCAAAGTGTCTATGAGACTATGCTTTCTCCCAGAGTCTGTAACATTCTGCTGCTGGTTGCTTTCAATCATTGGGATTCTTTGGCGTGTATCTCTGCCTCCCGTCACATAGCAATGGCCTCTCTTTTCCAGCTTCTGTGACTTCTGGGTTCTCTTTAGAAGGCTTTCTATAATCCGGATTAAGACTTGTTTTGTCAACTTGGCCAAGTGATGGTGCCCAGTTGTCTGGTCAGGCAAGCACTGGCCTAACCTTTACTGTAAGAATATTTCATGGCTGGTTGATAACCAGAAGGCTGGTTTATTAAATCATCAGTCAGTTGACTGCAACTGTGGCTGATTACAGTTGTGATTAACGAAGGGCAAGTCTCCCACAAATGAGATATTCCGACCAGATGAAGGCTTTTAAGGGAGAAGAGAGAATTTTCACTGCTTCTTCAGTCATCCAGCCTCTACTGTGGAGTTGTCGAGACCCTTCATTGGAGTTGCCAGCCTCGCAGCCTGCCCTACGGACTTGGGACATTTCCATTCCCACAGTTGTGTAAGATGCTTTTATAAATCTCATATTTACAGATATCTATCTTCTAATTGGTTCTGTTTCTCTAGGGAACTCTGACTAATAAAGACCTGCCCTCATTCTGTTGGGCCACACCTTGATTTAAAATAATATCTTCAAGAGGTCCTATTTACAATGGGTTCACACCCACAGGAATGCACCTTAAGATTAAGAATGTGTCTATGTTAGGATGTGACCTGCCACATATTCCCAGATTTGGGTGTTCATTTCTTCTGACATAAAATAGAGTAACAACATCTGAAGTGCTTTTTTTTTCTTTATCTCTAGTCACTATCTGCTCTTGTACATCATTATATCCCTTATCAGCAAGCTAATAATTTCAAAAAAAATGTCTGAGCCTTGGTTAAAGCAGAAGTTTCTATGGACCTCTAGGGAATTATGCTTATAGTTCTGTTTTAATTGTAGGTGTTTGTGTCTATCTATTTGTCTTCCCTGAATGGTATCAAGTTCTTTGAGTTTGGGGGATGATTCAGCTGCTCATAACTCATTTTATTTATTTTATTTATTTATTTTTTAATTTGCATATGGGCAGGAGGCACCAGGGATCGAACTCCAGACCTCCAGCACGGCAGGTCGGAGCTCTGCCTGCTGAGCCACGGCAGCCACCCCCTCATAACTCATTTTAAAGCCTAAAAACAACTACATAGAGATTTCCTTAATTACCAGCACATTGTGGGTAGATATTGATTTCTGAATTCATAATTAGAAGTATAGACTGAGATCTTTGTTTTTGCTTATTATTTTATTTCACAGACCTGGGGAATTTGAAACACAATAGCAGCTCTGGTCCTATGCTTTTAATAAATTCAATAGCAATGTTTTTAGATAGTGAGAAATTTATGTGAGCACAACTAAGTATGCTGATTGGCTGAAACAATATTTTTTTTAAGTGACAGAAATATTCTATATCATTTCTCTTTCTGTTTTGTATTTTAGCAAGATCTTAATTGAGATATACTCTTTTTGAAACTCAGAATATCTATGGTAAACAATAAGATGTATATTTTTATGCATATATTCATATATACACAGGTATATTCAACCTCCTGATTTCCCATCTGCACCTGCAAAACATAAATTCTTTTCTGAAAGGAAAAGGAAAGCATCTGCAGGTTAATTTCCTCAGGGAAAACTGAATTTCTCAGAACAACTTTAATGTGTTTTATTTTTCTTCAATTTATAACATGTAATTTAATTTTCATTCGTACTTTATATTCATATTTGCATAATAAAGAGATGCCATGTTATTTTTAAATACCTCTTCATCATCTGAAGTGCTGAAGGAAGGAGTGAAATAAATAAGAACTTTTAAATCTCATAATGGATCAATTTTGCTAATATTCTACTAATCAGCACCATTTAGCTAGCAGTGGCAGATGACTTTTTCCCCCATGGAAGATTTGGAATACAAATCCCTTCAGAATTTTCAAATTTTCATGACAGTTCATTGTCATTCCATTTTTTTTTAATCTATAGAATCATTTCTGTAATGGAATTCTGGGCCTTCAGTGTTTTGAGAATTATCATTCAAACCTGCCATCATTAGGTTACTGGGCATGTAATCCAAAGTTCTCCTCTACTTTTCATGCTGCAGCTCAGTCTCAGGCACTGACAGACATACATGGAACTACCGCTATTGCTTGAAAAGCTTTTTCAAAGGATAAGGAAAACTTCTCGTCCAAAAATTCTAGGACAAAAATAAAGCCCCCAAACCAATATTTTCTCCTTTCAGTCAGCTATTTGCAAACTGTTTCTGAGGATGTTTTGAAGAGGTTGTGTAGTGACCTGATATTTGCCAGTGCCCAGATCCTTTTGGGAATTATTTTCCAAATAATTGAAAGAGATTGATTTGAATATTACATTCTACATTTGGGGCGCAATTGCTATAAGCCAATCCTCTGCTAAGCATTTTACAAATATGCTATTTTTTTATGCTATTGCAAATAGCAGTTTGAGATAGGTAGAATTATTTTAGCCCTTTATAGAAGAGGAAACTGAGGCAGAGATTCACATTTTCTTAAGAGGCTGTAGTCAAAAGAAACTAGAGGGAAAACATAAAAGAAGAGGATCCCATAGGATACAGGAAACAAGAGATGGTGAACAAAAAAGAGGCAAAGGGTGCCCCAAGTTTGGATGAAGAAAGATTCCAGGACAGGTGTATGCAGAGGAACCGAGCAGAGTCCAGGTGAAAGCAGATGTGGAAAGCTGTAACCAGGGACCATGCAGGGCTCCCTACCTGTAGTCACCCCCTCTACAAAGTTCAGAGATGGTAAAATGGAGACTTTGAAATAGGGGTGATGGAAGAGTGAAGAAGAGACAACAAAAAAATAATTGTAGAGAGGCTGACTATGATAACAAGTAAGCTATTTTCAGACTCCATATTGCTTTTGGTAAGTGGATGAGTAAAGGGGAATTAACAAGTCAGTTGATATAACTACATTTTAATGATATTCTCTTGAATATATTTTGTGTATGTGTCAAATGGTAATCATATTATACTTCGTTTTAGGAATATAGCCAATTGCCAACAACAGGAAATCAGATATTTTCACAAATGAATTAATAAACTCACTTTTATCAACTTTATATTCAAACCCAATCTCCTAATTCCTGGTAAGATGTCCTTTTTGAACACAGGTGTTTCTTGTTCTTCAGAGGAAAGAACAAGAGAAAAACTATGCTCAAAAATTGAATTATCAAACCCCTTAGTATCATGAAGACAGGGTCATTCCCTTTCTTTCTCAACACTCTAACTTTAGCACCTAGAATAGTCCCTGATGCTGCTATATATTTGTGGAATAAATAAAGGATGGATGGATTAACCAGTGGATGAATAGACTCACCTGTAGGTGCATTTTGTAAAATATGTGCCTATAATGGTACAGTGAAAAGAGCACTAGACTAGGAAACGTGACATCTGAAATCTGTCCCAATTTCTGTCCTCCTGCCCTTTTCAGTGTGACTGAGGCCAAGTTGAATCTCTCCTTGCCTGAGGTGCCTCATTTGCCAAATAGGAATAAAATTACCTACCCTATCCACTTCAAAAGGTTATCAAGTGGGGGTGGGGCAATGGTGGCTCAGTGGCAGATTCCTTGCCTGCCATGCCAGAGACCCAGATTTAATTCTGAGAGCCTGCCCATGCCAAAAAAAGTACTTGCTCTGCAATAATGGGATACTCACAAGGAAAAAGAATGAAACGTGACCCTGCCATACAGTATACAAAAACAAAACAAAGCAAAAAAAGGTTATCAATTGCAAAAAAGGGAAAATGTCTCATAAATTATAAACTTTCAACTAACGAAAATTCAAAAACAAAGAATGTCTGAAAATAATGCATATCTCTTAGTCCATCTCAGCTGTACATGTGGTTCTACATATACAGTCGGCCCTTGAGTATTTGTATCAATAAAAGGTAACCATTGAGGTGTGATGTCATCAACATGGCAATGTAAGACATCCCCTGAAAAATCTTCCTCAGAGTTTTAGTGAATAAAAGGACAAATCCCACTTGCCTAGAACTATGGACAACGGCAGAGCCTGGAGAAGGACGCCACAAACACGGAATCAAAGAAACAAAAAAATCTCAGGGAGGAGAATTCTACCTCGGACCACCAGTCAGTTCCCACTCATCTCCTCCTTACTTGATCCCACGCAGCTTGGAAGTCAAAAAGAGGCAGCACAGCTTGGGCCCCTCAGCTGTGGACAGAGATTGTAGAGAAACTCACAGCAGTGAGTTAGAACTCCATATATATCCAGGCACAGGGACCTAAGTCCACAGAGATGAAGAGCAGAGCACAAGCCACTGAGGAGTGCTGCATACATAAGGGCCTGAGGAGCAAAAAAAAAGAGAGCGACCATGATACAAAGGCTGCCAAAAACTATCGTGCCCTCACTCTATCCAGTTTTAGTCAGCTGGGCTGCCTAAATGCAAAATGTACTTTTTCTGAAGTGATTCACCTTTCTGGATTGACCCTATTTGGCTTCCAGGGCAGGATACCCTAATGGGAGAACCCAGAGGCAGGAAAACCTCACACATACAAAAAAGTTCTTTGAAAGAGGGGTTAAATTCCTGTGGGTGTGAACTCTTGTAAATAGGACACTTGATAAGTTTACTTTTGATGAGTTAAGTTGTGCGCCCAATTGCATCAAGGTAGGTCTTAATCCTAGTACTAAGTGCCTTATAGGGAAGTTTATCACAGAGAGAAAAACCACAGGGAGCAGCCAGAAACCACACTTCAAGGGAATCCAGAAGAGAAGGGAGAAGCAGGGAAGGCCAGCATGTGCATTGCCATGTACAAAAAAGCAAAGGACTGAGGACACTGGCAGCCAACCCAGAATACCACAGTCTTCTGGGAGAAAGAATCACCTTGATGATGCCTTGACTTTGAACTTCTCCTAGCCTAAAAATCATGAGTCAATAAATTTCCATTGTTTTTCCAAAAAAAAAAAAAAGAGCATAGGGGTAAATTGGTGCAGCAAGATAGGATGGGTGCCAGAACTGAAAAGAGAAGGGAAAACAGGGCACTGAGTGATAGAAAGAGTTTAAAGAAGTCACAGGTTCTGGGGAGAAAAGTCTACACAAAAAACAAACAGAACAGATCAAGAGTCCCGGAGAAGGAACAGAAGAAAGGATGCTCTCTCTTGAAGGTGAAACAATTGCAAGAAAAATGCGATCCTAAAAATTGCCCCACATATTCAGGGCAAGGATCTGATGAAGAAGAGCTGAAAAAATCTGAATAGTTGAACAAAGGATAGTCTAAAGATCCAGACTAAATTAGACCAAGCATCAAAGAAGAGACTTAACCACAAAGCTAATCAACAATGAAACCCTAGACAGGAAAGAGAAAATGACCTCCAGAGTAAACTCAGCAAGATAATCAGATGCCTAGACATCAGCAAAAAATCATCAGCCAGATTATTAAATAGGAAGATACGGTTCAGTCAAGGGAACAAATTAAAATTTCAGAGGTAACTCAGAAGTTGAAAGAACTAATCAAAAATGTTCAAACAAATCTCCTAAATAAATTATAGATGAAGGAAAATATGCATAAAGAGATAAAGGATAATAAAACAATGTATGAGCATAAAGAAGAATTTTTAAATATAGAAAGAAACATGAGAGAAATTATGGAGAGAAAGGCACAATAGTAGAGATTAAAAATAAACTGGATGGCAGTGGTGGCTCAGTAGTAGAATTCTCCCCTGCCATGCCGGAGACCTGGATTTGATTCCCAGAGCCTGCCTATGCAAAAAAAAAAAAAAAAAAAAAATCACTGTAGAATGATTCCCAATGGATGGAGGGAATGAAGGATACACTGATTAGAAGTAGAATGGTGAACTGCAATGTATACATATCATCAAATATTGTGCTACTTCAGAAAGGAATGAAGTTGTGAGGCATGCCATGAGGCAATGAGGTGAATGAACCAGTGGTGCATTATGTGATGCAAAATACGCCATAATCCAAAGAGCAAATGTTGTATGGTCTCATTTAGAAAATACTTATAAGAAAATTGGGGCCTAGATTGTAAGCTTTTATAGCAGTCACATTTAGTCAGGAGACGTAAATGTTATTTCTAAATTTTGAGAGCTGTGCTATATATGTATAACCTGGTATTTCCCTGGAACTTCGGGTACCTGTGTGACACCTAAGACTCATGGTAGGAGTTCTGTAGGTCTGAAAGTCAGCACTGCCACCTATAACAAGTGTTAAAGAAGTTGGAACAGAGATCAGTCTTCAGTTAGAGATAAGAATGAAGCTGATCAGGTTGAGACTAAGATAAATCAGAATACAAGGGTGAGGAAGACATTGTCTATATTTTAGAACTTCACCTACTATATGAGACCAAAGAAAGAGAGGTTTATTTTATCCAGAACCTAAATTTTTTGTAGCACATAATCTAACTCAACCTGTCTGGATAGATCATTTAAACAACCTAAACACATGGAGCCCAGAATGGGAATGAGGGCTTGTAATTCTGTATAGCTTAATGCAATGCCCAGATACTTCCAAGAGTATGTTGATCAAGTAATCAAAAAGTACAGGCTTCCTGGACCCTGTGCTTCCCCGACCCCCTCAAAAAAAAAAAGGAAAGAAACAAAGTATTGGCAAAGTCCATTGAGGGATGGGAAAAAAATATGGAACTATTAGCTTTCCCACCAGGGAACCTCCTGATACTCTCTCAAATATTAGGGTCTCCCAAGTCAATAGGCCAAGTTCTTGATTTTGAGGCTTTTTCTTGTGAAGCTTATTTATGTAGCAGAGAAGCTAAGCCAACCTATAGTTATACCTAAGAGTTACCAGCAGAGGGCCTCTTTTGTTGCTCAGATGTGGACTCTCTCTAAGCTCAACTCTGCAAGTAAAATCATTACCCTCCCTGCTATATGAGGCATGACATTCAGAGGTGAAAGTCTCCCTAGCAATGTGGGAGATGACTCCCAGGGATGAGTCTGGTCCTGGCATCGTGGGATCAGTAATGACATCCTGACCAAAAGGGGGAAAAGAAGTGTAACAAATAAGATATCAGTGGCTGAGAGAGTTCAAAGAGACTTGAGAGGTTACTCTGGAGGCTACACTTATGCAAGCCTCAGCTAGATACTGCTATTTGTATGGTTTGCCAAACCCCAATCAAAACCTTTCCTGCCTGCCTGCTGTCTGACAGTCCATGGGAGGGAGGAGAGAATTTTAGTGTTTCCACCTTTTGCTGTTCTATGGCTTGATCTCAAGTTGCCTCCTTTGCTGACATTCATAACACAGACATATTGTTTCCTTCATATACTTTCAAAGAAACAGAATGACCTTCAAACTGGCAAGAACAATGGTTCATTTAAAGAAGGTGAGCTGGCACTGGAAGGAAAAGAACTGCTGTAAGTCACAGGGAAAGAATAGGGTCTGTAATTTGCCACATCAAGGCTTCCACATCCAGGGGCTCAGTGACTTCCTTCCAGAGCCCCCAACTGCTGCAAGAACCCACAGAGAGAAGATGGTGGCTAGGAGTCCAGATTCTTGGCCATCATCCTCCTCAGAGCTTTTCTTTCTACTCTCCCAACAGCCCACTCCCACCTCGCCTGGTTATAGGGAAGGAGATGCAGGCCCTGGAGCTACTGGGCCCCAACCAGCTTGCTGGCCAGGAGCAGAAAGCTATATTTGCCCTGCAGTGAGGAGTGCAAGTTCCAGGGGAGTGCCCACTACCTGGCAGGTGACATCAGCCTATCTACCTGGCTTCTTTCACACTGTCATGGTGCAGGTATGGGAATTTGTGGGACTGTGGGCATAGTTCATGTGCTTATTTTAAACTCAAGGATAATGTAGCCAATTCTGTCCTTGAATGACAGAGAAGCCAGTCATCACAGCATAAGACCTAACCCAGTTTCTAGTCCACGTTGTAATCAAGTGAACAGGCTCAAATCTGAGCCCCTACAGAGAAAAGCAGTTATTCTCCATACCAACAAGGAAATACAAAGGATAAAAAATTCAGACTTGAACTCAGAAGGTATTCATGAGCTGAGCCCACTCCATCTGATTGCAACAACTCTGGCTGAATCAATTGGTTATATTTGTCATGACAAGTGTTCTTTGCCTAGAATTGAGGGAAGTTGAGTTGGTGTTTTTGTTTGTACAACATGGTCTCACTGTCATGTCTGGCTTTGCAGCCTTTCCATTCTGTCTGTCTCTGGGTAATTTTCCCTACTTTCAGTGACTCCAGGATTCAGTTCAGCAAGCATGTGAGTTTGCCATGTGAGGGCAAAAAGGATGCAAAAGATCAACTCCCAATCCACTAGGGACACAGATTATGTTTTTAAGTGGTCCAGAGCTCTGTATAATATGTCTTTTAAAAAGTGTTAACAAGTGAACAGTCTTATAATTTGGGTCTCTGAAAGGAGGGAAGTAATTCTTGGATATATTGTTAGGTGTCCCCCAGTCTTTATTTTGAATATTATGAAATAAAGAATTAATATGAGTTTACTCCAAAAAATAAATTTCTGCCAACCCTAAAGAACACCTAGGGCTTTATCTGAGATTCTGCAAAGATTCCATGCACTATGATTTCCTTCCAGTAAACTACAGCCTCCAGATGGATTCCTAGGCCTGATAAGTCCTGAAACACAGAGGGGCTAGCCTCTCCAGAACATCAACTATCCCATATTATTGACAGCCTCTTCCAACATGAAAAAGTCAGACTAGGCCTAGTCCAAACACCCCTAAGAGGAAAGGAGAAGGAGGAGTATAACAGAGAAAATAGGATTTAACAAATGAGTATAGGTGCTAAATCATTATATTGATATTTCTTTTAGTTTCTAGTGTCTTAGAGCAGCTAGAAGGAAAAACCTAAAATTCTGAAACAGTAAATACCAAACTCCTAAATCTGTTCTATAACTAATTGTTGTAGTGTGCTTTGAAATTTATTGCTTTTTTGTATGTATGTTATTTTTTTCACAATAAAAAAGTATACTAGAGGTATGTAACAGCAGAATTGAAAAGGCAGAAGAAAGAATATAAGCGAACTAGAATGCAAGACAAATGAAAGCAAACAGAAAAAGAGACAGAGAAAAGAACAGATAAAATTGAGTAGTGTCTCAGGGATCTGAATGACATCATGAAGCATACAAGCATATGCATCATGAGTGTCCCAAAAGGAGAAGGTAAGGGAAAACAGGCAAGAAGAATACTTGAAGAAATAATCACTGAGAATTTCCGAACTTTTATGAAACACGTAAATATACATGCCCAAGAGGCTCAATGTATTCCAAATAGAATAAATCCTTCTCCAAAACACATACTAATCAGAATATCAAATGCCAAATATAAAGAAAGAATTCTGCAAGTAGCAAGAGGGAAGCAATTTGTCATCTATAAGTTATCCTCAATAAGACTGTGGTAGTTAGGTTCAGGTGTCAACTTTGCCAGGTGAAGATACCTAGTTCTATTGCTGTGGACATACGCCAATGGCATGTGAACCTCATCTGTTGCTGATTACATCTGCAGTCGGCTAGGAGGCGTGCCTGCTGCAATGAATGATGTTTGATTTAATTGGCTGGAAGCTTAAATGAGAGCGCTCAACATAGCAAAGCCCAAGCAGCTCAGCATACTTCATCTCAGCACTAGCAGCTCAGCCCAGGCCTTTGGAGATGCAGAAAGGAATCACCCTAGGGAAAGTTGTTGGAACCCAGAGGCCTGGAGAGAAGCCCAGCAGAGATCACCCTTTGCTTTTCCGTGTAAGAAAGAACCTCAGTTGAAAGTTAGCTGCCTTTCCTCTGAAGAACTATACATTTTTCTCAGAAAGCTAAGTATAGAACTACCATATTGCCCAGCAATTTCACTACCAAAAAGAATTGAAAGCAGGGACTTAAACAGATATTTGCACACTGGTGTTCATAGAAGTATTATTTACAATTGTCAAAAGATGGAAAAAACCCAAGTGTTCATCAACTGATGAATGAATAATTAAAATATGTTATGTTCATACCGTGGAATATTATTCAGCCATGAAAAGGAATGAAATCATGATACATGTGACAGCATAGATGAGCCTTGAAGACAACATATTGAGTAAAAATGGCCAGAAACAAAAAGACAAATAGTGTATGATCTCACTGATTTGAAACTATTAGAATTCACAAACTCATAGAGTCAGAATCTAGAATGTAGGTTACCAGCAGATAGGGTAGGGATAGAGAATGGGAAGGTAAGGCTTAAAATGTACAGGACTCCAATTTGGAATAATGTAAATGTTTTGGTAATGGATAGTGGTGATGGTAGTGCAATATTGTGAACACTGTTAATAGCACTGAAATATATATCTAAATATTATTAAAAGGGAAAATGTTAGAATGTTTGTATGGTAACAGAATATATATTTTTAAAAATTATTGAACTATAATACACAGTGAACCATAAGTTAAACCATGGATTTTAATTAATAGTACAGTTGTAAAAATGAGCTGTCATCAGTTGTAACAAATGATTCATACCAAGGTAGGCTGTTGCTATTTTATGTATTTTATGCGTGATTGTTCTGTAAACCCACAACTCCTCTATTTAAAAAAAACACAGAAAATTGCAACTGTTGGAGAGGATTTGGAGAAATAGGAACAGTCATTCATTGCTGGTGGAAAAGAAAAGTGGAACAGCTGCTGTTGAAGACAGTTTGGCAGTTCCTCAGGAAGTTAAATACAGAATTCCATTTGACCTAGCAATCTCACTACTATATATATATGAATTGAAAGCAAGGGCACAAACACATATTTGCACACCAATGTTCATTTGCAGCACTATTCACAATTGCCAAAAATGGGGGCGACCCAAGTATCCATCACCAATGAATAAACAAAATGTGGTATATACAGACAATGGAATATTATTCAGGATTGAAGTTCTGATGCATGTGATAACATAGATGACCCTTGAGGACATTGCACTGGGTGGAATAAGTCAGTCACAAAAGGACAAATATTCTGTGATTTCACTGATAGGAACTAATTATAATAAGTTCATAGAGTTAGAATCTAGACTATAGGTTACCAGGGAATACACTGGGGTAAGAGAATGGGGAGCTGATGCTTAATTTGAACAGAATTTTAATATGACCAATTGTAAAGGTTTAGAAATTGACAGTGGTGATGGGAGCACATTGCTGTGAATGTAGTTAACAGCGCTGAATTATAGATGTGAATATGGTTGACAGGGGAAGTTTTGGGTCACGTATATAACCAGAATGAAAGTTAGATGATGAGACATGGGACTATAATGTAGCGAACGCTGTTGTGGGTGGTGGACTGGGGTTAATAGCACAAGTATAAGAAGGTTCTTTCATGAGTCATAACAAACGTACCACACTAATACAAGGTACTAATAATAAGGTGGGATATGGGGAAAAATGCCCCTGTGTAAGCTATGGACTGTAGTTAATATTGCTATTTAATATTCCTTCATCAGTGGTTACAAAGGTACCCCACTAATGCAAAGTGTCAACAACGGGAGGTATATGGGAACACTGAATTTTTCTATGACTTTATTTGTAAACCTACAAGTTCTCTAATTAAAAAATAGTAATATATTTTAAAAGGCAAACATTATTTTAGGATTTGTGATCAAATTTGAATATGCAATGTATAATATTCTGAAGGCATATTCTAACAAAATAATAAAGTGGCCTGTAAAGGCCTGATTCTAGAATACTGAGTTACTGGGCAATAGCACTGGATCTTTCCATAATGCAGTTTCTCTTTCCAGAAAAGTCTTACTCTCTCTATCCCTACAACTCTGGTGATGCAGGGGAGGGACATAAACCTGAATCACACTTCCTTTGACAGAATTAAGTTACGCAGTTGGGTTCTTCAGTAAACTTTAGGAACACACTGTTTATTTCATTGTTTTATTGGGAGAAGACAGTGGTTGAGTTTATCATTGAGGAATTGAGTTAGTGGATTTTTGTGGTTCTAATTGATTGCTTCTTGGCATGCTATAGGTAAAGAAGGTTTCCTTGCTCAGATGTTTTAATGATGTATTTTTTAAATAAATGAATATATCGCACCCAATCCAAACCCATACAGGATTTCCCCTATGTGTTTTTTCTAAGAGTTTTATGGTTTTAGCTATTATGTTTGTGTCCTTGATCCATTTTGAGTTCTTCATAAGGTGTGAGGTAGAGATCAAGCTTCATTCTTTTGTATATGGATATCCCGTTTTTCCAGCACCATTTGTGAAGAAATTATTCTTCAGAAGGGGTGCTTTTTTTTTACATACCATAATATACCACATATCTATGGCTAGACAATGAAAAAAGATCAGTGATACCTTGTGTGCTGGTTTGAAACTCTATATACCCCAGAAAATTGTGTTCTTAAACCTTATCCATTCCTGTGGGTGTAAACCTATTGTAAATATGACCTTTTGATTACTTCAGTTAAGGCATGGCTTGAGGTGGGTCTTAATCCTCTAACTGGAGATCTTTATAAATGAGATGAATATAGAAAAAGAGACAACCACAGAAGCAAGAAGCTGAAAACAACAAAACCTGGAAGAGAAGGGAGACCAGCAGACACTGTCTGCAGCCGGTGTTCAGGAAGGAAGCATTATCCTGATAAAGCCTTGATTTGGATATTTTTTGCAGTCTTATCTAAACTTGTAAGCTAATAAATTCCCATTGTTAAAGCCAACATATTTCATGTTATCTGCTTTCAGCAGCCTAGCAAACTAAAACACCTTGAAAGATGAGTAAGAAGTGAGAGGCCAAACCCATTTGAGAGATGATGTCCATGCGTTCCTCCCTTTATATGGGTATTTATCATTATTTCCACCCTCACTGCATACATTTTGGTTAAAAAATATTCATATCTCTATGGACATTTTGACTGTGCCAAATTTGAATGTGGGGCCACTGCCACGTGGGAATAAAAGACGCATTCCATTTCATATTCCATTGATCCCCATCAAGGCGATTTCCAAGTATGATTTATTGGGATTTGTCCTCTTACCCTCAGGAACAGCAATTGCCTGCTCATAAGGACTCGCCTTCAGGCTGCCTCCTGCTCTAATCATGGGAGGCTGAAGTTGAACAGACTTGAATTCCTTGAGATCCTAGCTCTGGCATTTACCAGCCATGTGTTAGGGCAACTATGTGTATTTCATAGTGGTTTTGTAATGATTAAATGGGATGATACCTGAGAAATACCTTAAGGCTTGCATGTATTAAACTCTCAACCTGACTCACCAATGCTTGCTCTCCTCTTTTGCTGTCAGGATAATGACAGGTGGGTTATAAGTCTGGGGTGCTCCAGCATGGCCTATGGCACCAGGAAGAAATCGGAGGCTGCTGATTTGTCCCTATATAATGTATCCAGTACATGCTGCTTTCTGCTCTAAGGTCAAAAGTAGATTTGGCCATGCAATGGGTCCCATCTTCTTTAGCCAGCTGAGCTACTCAGGGGAAAATATGTGTGGCCAGCCCTGCTGAAACCAAGGCAGCATCCTGATTTGGAAAGCACCAGGGCTCCCTGGAATGAGCACAGAGTAGGAATCATCAGACTAGACTTTAAGCCGGGGCCAGCACTAATTTGGTGAGTGACCTTGAACAAATCACTTCACATCTCTCCTTTCAAATCAAATGAAAATAATCAATCTTATGGCCACACCTCATGGAGATGTAATGCTTTGCTCTAGAGTTCTGGCATCTTCATTTGGTTATGCAGCAAGGTATCTGGGACTTAACAAGTCCAAAACTGAATTCTTCCTTTTTGGCATCAGCTCCTCCTTGGTGTTCCAGGAGATCTGCAGTCAGAATTCCCTTGTTCAAGCCTAAAAACCCTTTAACTTTTGACCACGCACTATTATTATTTATAATAAAATATCTAACCATGCACTTAAGTACTGATTTATCCCTTACTTAGGAAAAAGATGAAAACAACAGATGTGCCCTTGACAAAAAGAGGATTTACCATGAAGTTAGAGAAACTTAAGCTTCAGGGTCCCTCATTGCACAGGCCTTTTAAAAGAGGTATTGGGAGGGGCCTTATGTTTTGTAAAATTTGCTAAAGAAAGAGATTTTGATCACAAGAGCATTATACCTCTCTTTGCCCTGGTAACTCCCCCTGTCTCATCACCCAGGTCAGATGTGGTGGGAGAAGGTGTGGGTCTACTGGAAAGTAGAGTGGGAATTCACTTAGTTTGGGTTCAAGGATATTTAGTCATGTAGTTCACAGATACTACAATCTAGTTAAATTATTGTCAGCTGTTCCAGGGTAGAAGTAACTTCCAGCACCTTCCCCTTCTGCCTGAAATATTCTTCCCCCACATCATCTTGTCTTTCTCCTTCAAACATTCTCTCCTCATAGAAGCATCCCCTGGCCATGCACATATAGTTGCATTTTCTGGTTCCTTATCTTGCTTTATTTTTCTTCATTGCATTTACAACTATCACAAGTAATATCACTTGTTTTATAACTTAGTTTTCATCTCCAGTAGAACTGAAGCTCTAAGAAGTCATGGTCTTTGTCTTGTCTGTTGCTGTATCCCAGAGCATGGTTCTATGCCTAACCTCAGCAAATATTTCTTGAAAGAATGAAATCATATATTAAAGGTTTTTACTTGTGTACATGTCAACATCATTAATTTAAAAATCCAGATGGAAATTTTCAATATAATACAAAAACCATGTTTTGAAATGTAGATACTAATTTCATGAGCTAAAAAAGCATACACGACCTGTGTTGTCTTCTTCCTTTCTTTCTAGTGTTATTTCTATTATACTACTAGTTCTGTCTTCCTAGATGATGTGTTAAATAAAAGTATGTTTATTTGGTATTGCATGCATTTGTGCAATAATCTGTAATAAGATAGCCAAATCAAAAATTAGATTTACTACTAAATCAATACCTGATCACACTAAATATTGATGTACACAGTATATTTATTTAAAAATAAACCTATGAAAAGAAAAGTGAAGGAATGAGGATGCTGTCATGGTCAGGTTCATGTGTCAACTTGGCTAAGTGGTGGTTGGGCAAGTGCTGGCTTGTCTCTTGCAATGAGGACATTTCATAGAATTAAATCATGAGCATGTCAGCTGCATCCACAGCTGTTTCCATTTGTAATCAACCAAAGGGGCGTGTCTTCTGTAATGAGTGATGCTTAATCTAATCACTGAAAGCCTTATAAGGAGGATTCAGAAGAGACAGGCTCTTCCTGTTTCGGCTAGTGAGCCTCTCCTGTGGAGTTTGTCCAGACCCTCCATTGGAATCGTGGGCTTCACAGCCTACTCTGCAGATTTTGGACTCTGCATTCCCGTGGTCACGTGAGACACTTTTATAAATTTTATATTTGCGAGTGTTCCCTGTTGATTCTGCTTCTCTAGAGAACCCTAACTAATACAGATGCTCAGTTTACTTTTTAAAAGTTTTGATTATGTATCTACAGCTCTCTATATATTCATATTAATACCTGTTTTTATGTGAATCAATAACGCTTTCCTTTAATATGCATATAAATGTCAATATTTTTGTAGCGTTTCATTGCATCAGAGAAAAATGTTAGAATAATTGCTGTAATTGAGGTTTACTTTTATACTCTATCTGCCTACAAATTTTAGTCTATGCTCTTCAATTGCAGTGAAAGAAAGGGAAAGAAAAGAATGAGGAATCATGTTTTCTAACCTTAATCTTTGAATTAGGCCATAACAATCTGAATCAACTTCAAATGCAGTTCTAGCCTTTTCTACATTATGTTCTTATTTTAGAGAAATGTATTTTGAACAAATTCTGGTATGTATACACATACAATGAAAGATGGGAGAGGAAAATATACATGGTGCAAAGTTATATCAAAGGACCTAAATGATTTCACATTCTATTTTCAGTGGCTCCTTGTACTTGGGTGAATGACTTGTTTTGTAACCATCCATCTGAGGCAGTGACATAGTGAAAGCTGTATTGTGATGAATGGAACTGTCAGAACCCACTGAGTATTTAGATATTGCACTAGTGAATTACATTTATAGAGGGGTGCATTACAGGAAGGTGTGATTGTTCTCTTCTATTACTATTCTTCTGTGTGTTGAGAAAAGGGCTGGAAATTAAAGATGATGCATTTTTCCTCTCTTCATCCTACCATTTCTTTTGTGTTGTTTTAGCTATAATTGAAGCAACCCCCCCCAAAGCCTTTGTCCATGGCTTTTCCATCTAATAATAAACTTTCTCTTCTTCAGCTTGCTTCAAATAATCCAATAGAGTAAAGGAAAGATGCTTAGAAATCAGGTTCATTTTGCTAGATTGTATAAACTAGGAAGTATAAATCACTGCTGACCATAAACCCAGAGAACTTGAAATAAATACACTACTTCATTTCTTGCTCAATGTGGTATTTCCAATATAGCATTTTTCATGAATTAGATGACTTCACCTGCTATTCCATCCTTAAAGGTGGATTCCAGAGGTCAGCCCTTTTCTCTTAGGAACATTGTTCTTTATTAGTCATGTGGGACTCAAGAAGACCAATCTCTTTAAGTGGCAGAATTAACTTGATGGCTTGCAATCTCGAGCTCTCACGGCATTTCAAAAAATCGCACACTCTAATCACAAATAAATTAAGTCATTACTTCTCCACAGCTGAACCTAGATGAGTAGTGGCATTTTATCCTTGATATATATTTCTATAAACAACATTTTAAGCTTCTGACCAGTCAAAAACAATGAAATGAAAATAATAGTGATCATACTGTTTACTCCTAGAATGTCCTATGTCCATTTGAGGAACTAAGAATTGCATTGGATCCCTGTTCTATAGATACTGTAGTTTCCAGTTGTGCAGTTTTTCTGGCTTCTTTCTAATAGTACCCAATTTCCTTCTTTTTTTGTTTTTTAACCCAATTTCCTTTTGAGAGGGGAACTTTAGATGTCCAGTTCCTATTATAGAAGCACACACTGAAGGGACCAGACCGTTTCTTTCCCCAGAAAGCAAGGAGTGTCCATTTGTCCAAGTGATTTCTATATCCTGGAATTTGCATCATGACCAAGTGATGCAATGAGAGGGAAAAGTTGGGGATATTTTATCCCTCTTGTAGGGGATGGGGATTCCTGAGGGGATACTAATGCTTAGCGCCGGCTTTTGTGTGTCTGATTTCATGTTGTACATTTGTTTGTCCCTTTGTTTCTCCTTGTTCCCAATCCTTCTCTGTTAGCCTCTTATCGAGTCTGTGAACCACCCCCACGTGCAATTACACAAACACACAGACACACCACACCACAACCAATATCCTGTCTAACAAACAAAGTCGAAGCCCTTTTGCTCACGTTGGGTAGAATTAATTACTGTTGCTTATAATGAAGAACCCTCATTGGTACTAATGCCACAATTCTAAATATTATAGAAAAGATTCCCCGAATCCTGATGGGGTATATATTTGACTCAGCACTCCAAAGGTTAGCATTCACAATTAAGTGTGTGAAATATGAAAGATATTTTCTTTGCATGTGATCATTTTTTGAGCCTTTCATCTGTACATGAAATGTTTTAGTACACTCCCTTCATTACCAAACATTTGAAATGTTTGTCTATGTGGGAGATATAGAGACAGCTCAGCCAGAATGAGAACTGAAATTAAGAAATGAAATTAAGCTGCTATTTATTCCACTTTCCTGAATGAATTGATTTTTTTGAGTTGTTTTTTTTTTTTTTTGATAGCCTGCCTGACAACTTTGTATTTTTATTATTAAATCTACTTATGCCCAGGAACATTCTGTTATTTCCTTCAGGTTCTCCTCACAGTAGTTAAAGATTTAATTGTGTAAAACTGAAATTTTACTGCCCAGATTTTATTGACTTGAAAGTACAGATAAGTATTTGTAATATTAAAAAATTATTCAAACAATGTTAGAATATTTTTTAAAGGATAAAATATATTTTCAGTGAAATTAAACACTAGAAATTGATATAGGTTTAAAAATGTCATGTATCTTCTGACTGCCTTTATTAGAAATTGGAGAAGATAAATATCTATTAATAATAATGTACTATTAAGCACTTTGTACAGTATTTTTTTGTATTAGCATTGGTACTTTGTGTTGAAAATAATAAAAAATAAAAGCAACTCATCTGACCTAAAAACTGCATGGAACTATATTAGCTTGCCTGACCATGAAGTACATAAGTAAGTTCATCTTTAGGCATGGCTTGATCCTTAGGATTATGTTGTGTCTTGGGCTTGTCTCTCTATCTTTACAATTCTCTTGATTCTTCCTTTCTCTGATGTTACTAAAAATGGCTATAACCGTGCCATGCTTCACACCTGTCCCCCACATCATTTGAAGGAAAGTAATATGCCCTTGTCCCCCAATTCAATTGAATTAAATGACATGCCCATCCCGAATTGATCACTATAGCTAGAGTAAAAGGGGATAAACGCCTCTCGTTTTACTCCTGTAGGAATTATGGGTATGCTCAGCTTCCTCACAAGCACCGGAATCCCCAAAAGAAAATCAGCCGTTGTTGGAATGGGGGAACTGGGTAAAGGAAACTTCACAGGCAACCAACAAGTGTCCAGTCATCCTCCATTATATTGCTATTGTAAGGGAACCAGAATGATAACTAAACGTCTCAGGCATGGTTTATCTTCACCATCCATCACTTTGTACCCAGGGCTTGTGATATGCACCAAGTGTGCTTCACAATGCAGTTGATTTATTGAAGATCAGTATGGCCAGGACTTGACTGCTTATAATGTTCCCAGGGCAGTTTAATCAATTTTTCATCAATATCCAAGCTGTCTTATTTAGAGCCAAGAACCATTCAGCTTAAACCTTTGTCTTCTCCTTTTATATCCCACCAATATTTGTACATGCATCCTACATGGATTGGAAATTCTACTTTTTGCAATCTTAAATGTAAAACAAATTGTGAATGAGATTTAGGATAGTTCCATATATCTCAAGTTTCTTAATGTTCTATCAATTGGTAAGGATAACTGACCAATAAAGTTACTTCAGGGTGGGAATGGAAACTTTCAATAAATATTAATGCAAGTTCTGTTTTATCTCTGATTCTCACTTCTCAGTATTATAATACTTTATATTATATACTGTCTTCTAACAGTATTAGTATATAACATATATGTATATGTATTATATATTAATATATAACATATATGTGTTATATATGTCTTCTAAGCTCTACTTCACTTTACACAACTTGACTTATAAGAAAATACCTATTTTCCTCCATATATAACCATCAAGTATTGAGTAGAATGACTTTATCCTCAAGATTAGGACATTATCTGGAGGAATTAGGAGACACTGAATCTGCTGGGTTCTTGTCTCTCACCTTTAACCTACAATCTCAGAATTTTGATCTTAGGAGTGCCAAAGAGATTCGAGATTCTAGGGCAAGATATAGTGATCCATTGTAACTGAACACTTATGACATTGAAGCAATACTCAAAAATCAGATCTTTCTGTATTGAAAGACTATTGGCCAAGACAACCAGATACTTCCATCCTCTGAACAGCTCAGTCTGCCCCCATAAGCCAGCTACAGGGAGAACCAAATTATTACTCAAATATTATGTCGTACATGTCAAACTAGAACAGGATGATTAGTTCTGTGATTCCCCAGATGTCCAGATGCCTAATGACATTAGACTATTAGAGTAAGGTGCATGCATCTCCTTAGCATGAATTTAGATTAGACTGCCTTCTTTCTAGAACAACGGTTAGGTAGGCCCTTTCATGTCTGCTACAATAAGTCATTTATTTCCGCTTTGTGGCTGACTAATGCACTTATCCTGAATGCCTCATTCTTCCTTTAGATAGACAAATCTTCAATAAAATCTTTTAGCCCAGGATCTAATCTATTTGAAATATTTCTCTACCTTGACCTCTTATATATCAAAGTCTATTTAATTGGGTATAATCCTATTATTCCTCTTATCTGCTATGTAAACAGACTTTATTATGAACTATCTACTTCTAATTCACTAATTAAATAGTAATTAGTATTTAGTATTTACTAAATTAGTATTTACCAATTACTATTTGATTAATTAGTATTTACTAAATTATTATTTAATTAGTAATCACTATTAGTATTTACTAATTACTATTTAATTGAACATGTAATTAATTGAATAAATACCCACTGCTGGCAAAGTGCTAGATATTTGATCTATATTATCTGATTTAAGCATGAATGAGACAATTGGTATGATTTTCATTTTATAGTAAAGGACACTTAAGCTCAAAGAGGTCATGTGGCTTGCTCAAGGTCAAAAATGTCATTAGCAATAAAGATAGGATTCAATATCCTGTAGGTATGATTCTCTTTAAACAGGTATCATCTAAGGGGACTTATAAAGACGGGTCTTGTGTTCTTCCATCATTTCTAAAACTATCAAGATGCCAAAGTACTGACAGCTGGAGAAAATGGAAAATCTTATTTATTGTTTCAAGTTTTATTAAAAGGTATTTATTTTAGTATCTACTTCTTTTGTGCATGTAGTGGACAAGATCCTGTGTTGTGAAAACAAGTCCTGTCTTGTAAAAAACAGGACACATCAGGATTTTAAGATAGAACAATGAAAAGCATAAGCTCAAATAACAATACTTGGCTGCATACTAAATAATGGTTATGGAATAGAGTGGAAAAGTTATAAATATGACATAATTTAGTTTCCCACTTTAAACAACTAGAAACACAAAAGATATATTAAAAACAGTGTTCATCATGGGTTATCAGGGTGGGGCCTATTGTAAAGGGTCCTAGATCGTAAGCTCTTACGGCAGTCACAGATATTCAGGAGTCGAAACGGTTATTTGAAAATTCTGAGATACTGAGCTGTCTGTATATAACCCGGTCATTCCCAGAAACTTCATGTATTTATGTGACACCTGAGATTCAGAATTAGAGCTCTGAAGATGTGAAAGTCAACAGTACCCCATGCAGGAGCTGTTTAAAAAGTGAAAAAAAGAAATGAGACAAAATAAAGTTTCAATGGCTGAGAGACTTCAAACAGCATCAAGAGGTTATCCTGGAGGTTATTTCTTATGCATTATATAGATATCCCTTTTTAGTTTATGGTGGATTGGAGTGGCTGGAAGGAAGTACCTGAAACTGTTGAGCTGTATTCCAGTAGTCTTGATTCTTGAAGATGATCTTATAAATACATAACTTTTACAATGTGACTGTGTGATTGTGAAAACTTTGTGTCTGATGCTCCTTTTATCCAGGGTATGGACAAATGAGTAAAAAATATGGATAAAAATAAATAAATAATAGGGGGGATAAGGGGTAAAATAAAATGGGTAGATGGAAATACTAGTGGGCAATGAGAGGAAGATTTAAAGGGTATGGTATGTATGAGTTTTTTTTCTTTTTATTTCGTTTTCTGGAGTAATGCAAATGCTCTAAGAATGATCATGGTGATGAATACAAAATTACGTGTTGATATTGTGAGCCATTGTACACCATATATGGAATGTATGTGCATGAAGATTTATTAATAAATACATATTTTTTCAAAAAGTTGAAAAAGTGATCAACTTCAAGTAGAGATATGAATGAAGCTGATCTGGATAAGACTAACATAAATTATAATAGAGCCAAGGATGATATCGAACTTCAAGTTCTGTATGAGACCAAGGGGAGAGATGTTTATTTGGTGCAAGATTTATATTTTGGCTAGTGTATTTCCTAATTTAATTTGTTGGTCAGTTTAATTGAATACCATAAGTACATGGAATCTTGAATGGGTGTGAGACTTTGTTGGTTTGTCCAGGTTAGTGTGATGCCCCTTAAATATCCCAAAGTAATTTGGGTAGTGAATAAAGAAGCATTTTTAAAGTCCCCTTAGGGACTCCCCATTTGGAGAATTTCTGATATTCTCGCAAGCAGTGGGGATAATCAAACCAATAGGCTGAGCCCTCGATCTTGGGGGTTGCCCCTATGAAACCTATTCCTGCAAAGGTTAGACTAAGTCTACTTACAATTAGACCTAAAAGCCACCCCCAGAGAACCTCTTTTGTTGTTCAGATATGGCCTCTCTCTCTAAGCCAACTTGACAAGTGAACTCACTGCCCTCTCCGCTGTATGAGAAATGACTCTGAGAGGTATAAATCTCCCTGGCAACATAGGACAGAATTCCAGGGTTGAGCCAGGACCTGGCGTCAAGGAATTGAGAAAGCCTTCTTGACCAAAAGAGGTCAAGGGAGAAGAGAGAAATGATACAAAATATAGTTTCAGTGGCTCAGAGATTTCAAACAGTCAAGAAATTATTGGAGTGGCTGGAGGGTAGTACCTGAAACTGTTTAGCTGTGTTCCAGTAGTCTTGATTCTTGAATATGATTATATAAAGATATAACTTTTACTGTGTGATTGTGAAAACGTTGTGTCTGACGCTCCTTTTATCCAGGGTATAGACAGATGATTAAAAAAATATGGATAAAAAATAAATAAATAATAGGGACGATAAGGAGTAAAATATGGAAATACTCATAGTCAATGACAGGGAAGGGTAAGAGGTATGGTATGTGTGAGTTTTTTCTTTTACCTTTTTATTTCTTTTTCTGGAGTGATGCAAATGATCATGCTGATGAATATACAACTATGTGATGATATTGTGAGCCACTGATTGTACACCATGTATGGAATGTGTGTGTGAAGAAAAAAAAAACAGTGTTCTACAGTCAGTGCAGAACTGTGATCACTGAGACAAGGAAAACAAGTGAGGTGAGAACTGATATTTCCCTAACTTACTTCCTAGATGCAGTTTCCAGGCTGCAGAGCAGAACGAGGGCACCCAAACAGAGCCCAGTATGCTATATGGGTTGAAAAACAGGGATTCAAATTCAGAGAGGCCAAGACTGCTATAATTTCCGGGTAAGAGTATCAGAAACAAGGAATCTACAGAGGGCTTAAGGGAAGAAAGAGAAAGAGAGCGAGGTCTGTGAAGAGGTCCTTAGAAGCTTTGGTCCATATTTGGAAGAGGAAACTTCCTGAGGCTGAGAAAAGAACCAACAGAAAGCAGTACACTAAATAATTCTCAGAACTCACACAGCTGGGAATAGTTTGATTTCCTACCAGACAAAGTGGAAAGATTTCAAATTACAGAGGCATTGAAAGAGTCCTCAGAAGAAAATCACCTTAATAGTGGAGCTAAAGTAGCCCTAGACTAAAGACAGCTTTAGATCTATATTAACATTGCTTAAAATCATTCCTTCAAATAATCAATGTGATCACAAATAACTTAACCGTCTGCAAAAACAACTGCCTAGAAGAACAAAGTTCAACAATGTTAAGGGAATAAAACAAAATCCAGCATCTGACAATGTAATCTTCAAGATGTTCAGAATTTGATTAAAAACTGCTATAAACAAAGAAGGAAAATATGAGCCATAACCAGGAGTAAATCAATCAATATAAACAGATATAGAAATGACAGAGGTGAAAGAATTAGCAAAGAAGGACATTAAAACAACTTATATAGATACACTCTACATGCTTATGAAAGGAGAAGGAAATTTCAACAAGATGAGAAATTTAAAAACATGAAAAACACCAAAATTGAAACTCTACTGAAAAAAAATATAACATTTGAATTGAGAAACACACTGAAAATAATTGGCAATAAATTAGACACCAACAGAAAGATCAATGAACAGAAAGACATGGCAATAGAAATTATCCAAACTGAAAAAAATAGAGAAAAACAACTAAAAATAATGGCCTCTGGCATGACAAATAATCTAATATAATGTAATTGAAGTCAGAAGAAGGAAAAAATTAAAATGATGGGAAGTGTCTGAAAAACATTTAAAGAAATTGCAGCTGAAAAAGTAACAACTTTGATTAAAAATATAACCTTACAAATTCAAGAAAAATAAAAGAATAAAATAGAACAAAATCAAGACAAAAAATTTCCATGTAGAATTGAAACAAAAATAACTATATCAAGGCATATCATAATCAAATTGCTGAAAATAAGAGATAAAGTTTAGAGCACCATTGAAAAAATGAATTTTGTACAAAGACACAAGATAAGTACAATGATAATTTTCTTGTTAAAGAGTGCATAAGCAACAAGATAATGTACTAGCATCATTATAACATATTGAAAAGAAAAAACACTGCCTACAAAGCTATAAACAGTGAAAATGTATTTTTAGCAATGAAAATGAGTAAAACAAGCCACACAAAGGTTTATAAAATTCATCACAGGAGATTTACACCCCAGAAATGGGAAATATTTATCTATAAAAAGGAATAAGGGGCATTAGAAATGAAAAATATGTGGTAAATTGTGAAAGATATTTTTCTATTTTCTTTTCAAATTTCTTTATTAGATAAAAGGTGGTTTGAAGGAAAAATATTAATGTGTGTAAGGCTTATAAGTAAAATATACAAGTAAAATTTTGACCACAGAAGCACAAAGCTTGAGAGGAAGAAATGGAAGTAGATTGTGAAACTTTCATAGACTTTCATAAGTTAAAGACAGATATATTCTTTAGATCTTAGAACAACTAGTAAACCTGAAATAGACAGACATACATACCTAATAAGTCAAAAGGGGAGATATCATAAAAATATTTCATTAAATCATAAGAAAACAGGAATGGAGGGAAAGGAACAGCAATGACAACAAAACAAACAACAAAATAGTAAATTTAAAACAAATAGCAAAATAGTAGATTTAAAATCAACCTTGTTTAAGAAAGTATTGCCTAATACAAGGTCCTGAAGATGTTTCCCTATGTCTTTTACTATAAATTTTGTAGTTTTAGTTCTTATATGTACGTCTTACATTTATTTTTGAGTTAATTTTTTTATATAGTGTGAGGTAGGGGTTCATCTACATTCTTTTGCAGGTAGATATTCAGTTTTTTCATCACCATTTGTTGAAGGGACTGTTCTTTCTCCACTAGTTGAATTTGGCACCCTTGTCAAAAATCAACTGGCCATAGGTAAATGTGAGGATTTATTTCTGAATGCTCAGTTTGATTCCATTGGTCTATATTTCTGTCCTTTTGTCAGGACCATGCTGTTTTCATAGCGTGAGTCATGCAATTTCATTCAAGATGGCTTTGGGCCCCTTACACTTCCATATAAATTTGATGATTGGCTTTTCCATTTCTATAGAGAATGTGGTTAGAATTTTTATTGGAATTACATTGAATTTGTAAATTGCTTTGGGTAAAATTGACATCTTAACAAAAGTCTTCCTATCCATGAACATGTAGTGTTCTTCCATTTATTTAGGTTTTCCTTGATTTCTTTTAACAATGTTGTATAGCTATCCATGTACAGCTTTGGGTAAATTTATTCCTAGCTATTTCATTCTTTTGGTTGCTATTATAAATGGAATTTCTTTCTTGATTTCTTCTTCAGAATTTTTCACTACTGATTTGGAGGTGTTGCTCTTGTACTGCACAAATTTGCTGAATTCATTTATCAGCTCTAGGAGCTTTGTTGTGGATTTTTCAGTATTTTCTGTTTATTGGATCATGTCATCTGCAATTTGTGAAAGCGTTACTTCTTCCTTACCAATTTAGGTACCTTTTATTTCTTATTCTGTACAATGTTGAATAACATGGACAGCAGTGGGCATCCCTTTCTTGTTCTTGATTTTAGGGAAAAGCCTTCAGTATTCCTTCAACTTTATGCCAAAAGTACAAGCTACAAAAGAAAAAAAAATGGATAAGTATATCAAAGTTTAAAGCCATTGGTACATCAAAGAACTATATCATGAAAGTAAGAAAAATATTTATGAAATGGGTGAAAACATTTGAAAACTACATAGATGATAAGGATTTAATAGCCAAAATATACAAAGAAATCCAACAATTTGAACAAAAGACAAGAAACCCAAATAAAAAATTAGGCAAAAGACTTGAATAGGTATTTCTCCAAAGAAGATATTCAAATGGCCGAAAACATTTGAAGAGATTCTCAATACCATTACATTAGGGAAATGCAAATCAAAACCACAATGAGATACCATCCCACTGGAATGGCTACCTTCAAAAAATGAAAAATAACAGGTGTGGGAGGGGATATGGAGAAATAGGAACATTGTTTCACTGTGTTTGGGAATTTAAAATGATACAGTTGTAGTAGCAAACAGTTTGGCTGTTCCTCAGAAAGTTAAGTACAGAATTACCATACGACCTGATATTCCCACTTCTACATATATATCCCAAAGAATTAAAAGCTGGGGCTCAAACTAATGTTGCATGCCAACCAATAGCAGTATTTTTCACAATTGGCAAAAAATGGATGCAAACCAAATGGCTATCAATCAATGAATGGATGAACAAAATGTGGTAAATATATACAATGGAATATTTTTAGCCATTAAAGGGAATGAAGTTCTAATACATGTACAACATAGATAAAGCTTGAAGACACAAAAGGAAAGATATTGTATGAGCTCAATGATATGAAATAATTAGTGTATGCAAATTCATAGAGTCAAAGATTAGAATACAGGTTACTAGGCATAAGGATGGTGATAAGGAATGAGGATTTAATTCTTAATTGTCATAGAGCTTCAGTTTGGGGTGATGGGAAAGTTTGGGTAATAGATGATGGTGATGGTAGTACAGCCCTTGTAAGTAATTGACACCACTGAATGGTATATTTGAAAGTGGTTAAAATAGGAAATTTTATATGTCAGTTACCAGAAAAAAGAACATTTTAAACCACGGAGAGATTTCCAGGTAAGATGGCAGAGTAGGGAGTTGAGGGACTCAGTCCTTTCACCAGAACAAGTATTAACCAAACAGTAACTGTCTAAAACACCTATTTTGGAAACTTCAGAGGCCAGATGAAACCTGTACAGCATCCATGGGAGAGTGGGAGGAAGAGGCTGATAAATTACGTGAAAGAATTGTAAATCTATCCCTTTGTGTGGTAGCTACAGGCACCCTTCCCCCGCTCTTGTGGCAAGCCATATGGGCCAGTTCCTGACTAGCTGCCACTGACAGCAAGGGACATAATATCCTCTTCCCTAAGAAAAAAGGGGTGCATGACTGATCTCTAATCATCATAACTTTTGATTAACAAATTCAGATCTCTGGGTCTCAGCTCTGAGAGCAGCTATTGTTCCTGGACATGGATGCAGATGGTGGAGATTTAAAGAGGCAGGGTTTCCTCAGGGTTGTAAGAGAAAGTTAGCTGAAGAGATGCATTTTCTGGGCAGACCAGGAAAGCACAACTTTGGGGACCTTTTGGAAAGTGTTTGGTGCCCTACCTGGCCACTGCTACAGGGCACTTTGGAGCCAGGCTGTGTCCCCTTGAAGGGCCCCTGTCCTGTTTTGGCTGAGAAAGACCATATTAGGAAAGTTCTCACTGCGGTGTCTCTTCTCACAGAATTTTCCCTCCAAGCAAAAGCAGAGCAAGACAAAAAAAAGGTGTATTAAAAAATTGGAGTGGCGGACAGTCTGGGACAAAGACCTGCTGGCTTCAGACACCTTGGAGAGGGAAGTTTGTCCCCAGGGAAACAGAAGGGACAACAAAATTCCTGTAAACAGGAGGACTCCAAAACAATTAAAAGCCAAAAGCCCAAGACAAGGCAGAGACTGAGTAAGAGAGAGAAACCCTGCAGTTTGCATTCACCTTGGGCACCCCTTCCTGACAGCAGGGCTGAAGCTCAAGGAAATCTCTGTGTTATCAACAGCTGCTTACAAAACCAGAAAACAGACATCCTAGGGAGTAAATACCAGAATTAACATCTTAAAATATTAAAATATACAGTGTGCAACAAAGCAGTATAAGACAAAGAAACAGGAAATGATGGTCCATCCAAAGGAAGAGGCTAAAAATAGAGAAAACACCAACAGAAACAATGAGAGTGTAGACATACCAAACAAAGTCTTTTAAAAATGGTCTTAAAAATGCTTAAGGAGATGAAATGTAGTACAGAGAAAGGACCACAGGATATCAGAAAAACAATGAATGAACAATGTGAGAGTCTAACTAAAGAGAGATTTTAAAAAGGAACCACATAGAACTAATGGAGTTGAAGATCATAATAACTGAAATGAAAAATACTCAGGAGGGTTTAAAAAGCAGATTGGAGCTGTGAGAAGAAAGAGTCAGTGAAATTGAATACAAGAGACATGAAATGAGTCAGGCTGAGGAGGAGAAAGAATAAAAATATTAAAGCAAAAATAGCCTAAGACAGCTATGAAACACCATCAAGTACACTAATATATGTGTTATGGGTCTACCAGAAGGAGAAGAGAAAAAGGGCTGAAGAATAATCAAAGAAATAATGACAGAGAACTTCTCAAACTTGGCAAAAATTGTGAATATGAACTTCCAAGAGGCTCAGAGAATACTAACCAGGATAAAGAAAAATACACCCCATCATATACAGATCATGCTGTCAAATCTAAAGGACAAGGAGAATTCTGAAAGCTGCAAGAGAAACGCAGCGTGTTACATACAAGGGAATCCCAATAAAACTGAGCGCCAATTGCCTTATTGCCTCAGAAATCATGGAGGCAATAAGGCATAGGTTGAAATACTTAAGGTGTTGAAGGAAAACAACTGCCCGCCAAGGTTTTTTAATTTTTATTTTTTTACATAGGCAGGCACTGGGAACCGAACCTGGGTCTCTAGCATGGCAGGCGAGAACTCTGCCACTGAGCCACTGTTGCCTGTCCTGACCAAGTATTTTACATCTGGCCAATCTCTCTTTCAAAAATGAGAGAGAGATTGACATTCTCAGATAAGCCAAAGCTGAGGAATTACATCACCACTAGATCTGCCCTACCAGCATTGCTGAAGGAAGTTAGACCAAAATGAAAGTGGTGGTCCAAAGCACTAGTGGTTCAAAGCAGCATAGAGCAATAAAGACCTGTGGTAAAGGTAACCATTTGGGTAGTTATAAATGCCTCTATTATTGTATTGTACTCACTTGTTAATCATGCCAAGCCCTTGCAGGGGAGGGCCACTCAATGTACAGCACAGCAATTATTTTCCATTTGAGTGCAGCCCTTCTAATTTCAAGTGTATTGAACTTATTTGAAAAGTTATTTTACTTTATACACAATGTATAAAATAAACTAAAAGGAGAAAGCAGGGAAAGATTTACTTGTATAAATGATGCAAAGACACAACTTTCCCTCATCAGTAGTTCCATGTATACCCATTTCACCCAGGGTAAAATATAAAAGGCTGAGAAAAGATAAAAAATTTCACTTATAAATAGAAACAGGATTTTGTTTTGCATGGGCAGGCACCAGGAATCGAACCTGGGTCTCCAGCATGGCAGGCAAGAACTCTGCCTGCTGAGCCACCATGGCCCACCCTAGAAAGAGGATTTTTTTAATGGAATTTCAACATTGTTTCTTCCCATAATGCGACTCTGCAGATAATTCATGCATTAATAACTTAACATTTATTCCATGATAATTGTAGTTCTTGTTCTCTAAGGTTGTATCATATGTAATTTGAAAATATTTAAGATGAGTTTCCTGTATACCTCTCAGCTGTTTTGATCTTTATTTCATCATGATGGATCTGCTGTTTCCTTATAAAAGGTATTTATTGGGTAAATTAATGCAAAGTAGCCAAACCCAACTGCATGGCAGCTTCAGAAACAAACTTGACCCAAAAATCTCAGTACCCAAGCATGATCAAATTGTAGTGGTCATTTTGCATCTCACAATTATCAGTACTTTTTTTAGAAGCTGATTATGAAAATGTTCCAGTTGGTCTGACAGCATTTTGTTATGGATATTTGTTTGTATGTTTATTCAGTGTACTTACATAAAGATGTTTTATCCTCTAGACAAAACTGAATAATCAGTCCTGACAGCTATCTTTTGTTGTTTTATTAAGTTTATTCCTTAAGGGGAAAAAAACGTTATGAGGGATGAAGATGGTCACCATGTACTGATAAATTCAACAAGAAGATGTAACATTATGAATATATATGCACCTAACAGCAGAGCCTGAAAAACTATGAAGCAAATACTGACAGATTTGAAGGGAGAAATTAACAGTTCCACGTTAGTAGGAGACTTTAGCATGCTACTCAACAATGAATAGACCATCTAGTCAGAAGATCAATAAGGAAGTACAGGATTTCAATAATACACTAAACCAACTAGATCTAACAGACATATATAGAATGCTGCACCCATCAAAAATAGAATTCACATTATTCTCCAGTGCACATGGACTATTCTTCAGTATAGTTCATATGTTGGGTCACAAAATAAGACTCAACAAATTAAGCAATATTGAAATTGTACAATGTGCATTCTCCAACCACAATGGAATAAAGCTGGAAATAAATAATAGAGGGAGAAAGGGAAGATTATGTGTAAATTAAACAATACAATCTTAAATGACCAATGAGTTAAAGAGGAAATCAGAAGCAAAAAAAAAAAGAAATATTTTCAGGAGAATGAAAATACAACATGCTATAATATTATGGGATGCAGTAAAGGCAGTGTAGAAAGAGAAATGTGTAATTATATGCTTATATTAAAAAAGAAGAAAGATTTAAAATCAGAGACCTAATCTCAAAACTGGAAGAAACAGAAAAAGAAGAGCAAACTAAACCCAAAGCATGTGGAACGAAGGGATTAACAAAGATTAGGGAGGAAATAAATAGAAAAAAGAAGGAGAGAATCAACAAAACCAAAAGCTGATTCTTTGAAAAGACCAGCAAAATCAACAAAACTTCAACTAGACTGACAAAAAAAGAGAGAAGGTACAAATAAAAATCAGAAATGAAAAGGGGGACGTTCCTACTGACCTCATTGAACAGAAAGGACTATAAGTGGATATTATGAGCAATGTAATGCCAATAAATTAGGTAACCCAGATGAAATGGACCAATTCTGAGAAACACACAAACTATAAACACTGACTCAATAGGAATAGAAGATCTCCACAAACCAATTACTAGTAAAGAGATTGAATTGATCATCAACAACTTCCCAATAAAACATGCCCAGGACCAGATGTTTTCATAGGAGAATCCTAACAAACTTTCAGAGAAGACTTAAGTCCAATCCTGCTCAAACTCTTCCAAAAAACTGAAGAGGTGGGAATACTTCCTAACTGATTCTATGAGGCCAATGTTATCTTCATACCACAGCTGAATAAGGATACCAGAAGAAAAGAAAACTATAGACCAATATCTCTTATGAATAGAGATGCAAAATCTTCAACAAAATACTAGCAAACAGTACCCAACAGCATAGTAAAAGAATTATTCACCATGATCTAGTAGGATTTACCCCTGGTACACAAGGTTGATTCAACGTAAGAAAATCACAAATTATAACTAGGAGATTTCATCACCACTCTCTCAGTAATCTATAGAACAAGTAGACAGCAAAGCAGCAAGGATAAAGAAGACCGGAACAACAAGAAACTTAACCTGGGCTAATTAACATTTATAGAACAGTCCACTGAACAATAGGAGAGTATATATTCTTTTCAGGTCTAAATGGAATATTCACTGAGACATCCTATTTTTACCTTCAGAAAGTCTCAGTAAGTTTAGGAAGTTAGAAATGTTGCAATATATGTTCTCTGAACAAAAATAAATTGGAAATCAGTAACAAAAGGATATCTTCAACATGTTCAATTATTTGGAAATTAAACAACATCCTTCTAAATAACCCATGAGTCAAAGAAGAACTCAAAAGGTAAACTAGAAAAAATTTTGAAGTGAATGAAAATAGAAATGCAACATATGAAAATTTGTGGAAAGCAGATGTGTTGGTTAGGTTGGTTAGGGCAAGCTGACAGGCAAATGTCAACTTGCCCAAGGGATGCTTAGATGTCTGGACAGGCATGAACTGGCCTGACCACTGCAAGGATATTTTGTGGCTAGTTGATAAACCAGAAAGCTGGTATATTAAATCATCAGTCAATTGATTGCATCTGTGGCTGATTACATCTGTGATCAATGCTCGAGTCTCCCACCAAGGAGATAATCCAACCAGCTGAAGACTTAAGGAAGGAAAGAGACTTTTTCACTGCTTCTTTAGTCAGTGAGCCTTTCCTGGGGAGTTCCTTCTGACCCTTCATTAGAAATGCCAGCTTCACAGCTGCCCTGTGGATTTTGGACTCTTCCAATCCTATGGGTGCATGAGCCACCTTTATAAATCTCATATTTACAGATATCTCCTGTTGGCTCTGTTTCTCTAGAGGAGCCTGACTAATACAGCTTGATACTGGGAGTGGTTCTTGAGAAATAGAATCTTAAAAATGGGTTTTTACAATTAATTTTCCACTCTGATTAGACTCAGAGGCACTAATGACTCTATTTTCAAGAATGAAGGTAGCAATGACAGTCCATGGGGTAAGTTGGCAAAAGAGATACTTAAAATATCACCCTTAGATTCTGCTAATTGTATGCTTATCTGAGGCAAGGCTCTGGGTTACAATGATTTTGACACCTTTACAGAGTTTTTTGGAATTAAGAAGTACAATGATGTTGGCTGGTTGTTGTTAGATAAGCTGGATACAGTGATGAGGGAAAAGGATGAACTGAAGCTTCAAATCTTCAAATATGCAACTTAAGTGCCATATGAATGATGTGAAAGTTTCCATGTTTGCCCTGAAAGAAAATCTTATTTCCTGTGGTCATAGACTCTGAAAACCAGACATAGAGCCTCATTATACGAGTAGCAGATTTACAACATAAACTAAAATCTCAACCTTGCAGGGTGTCTACTGTTAAAGTAAGAGTATTGATTAGAAAAGAATGGGGTTCTGAACTGTGGGATGGGGATATATGGCTTAATAATGATGGGAATGGGGAGATGGAATCCCTGATACCTGTTGAGCCTTTGCTAGATAGACCCATAATGGACTGCACTGAGGAAAGAGCCTCTTGAACTCCAGCCTTCCTTTAGGAAACAGCTTCCCAGCCTCCAGTCTGCCCAGAGGAGTCTGCCATCCATCTGCCAATTAATGAGATTAAACCTTCAGTGCCAGCTAACCTTGCAGCTACTTCCCATGGGGAAACAGTCCTCACTCCTCTGTCTGGATCAATTAATCCTGTTTCACCAGATGAAATGGAATGCCCTAAAGTAATTGGCTTGAAAGACACTTTATTTCTTTTCATGACCCACCCCCACCACCCATCTTTTTCTTCAAGACCTATAACTAGACTAAAGTCCCAACAAAAAGGTGAGGTACAAAGTGTGACCCATAAGGAGGTATGTTATACTCCAAAAGAACTGCATAACTTTTCCAATCTATATAAACAGAAAACAGGGGAATGTGTGTGAGAACATATATTAAGTGTATGGGATAATGGTGGAAGGAAAATAAAGTTGGATCAAGCTGAATGTATTGATATGGACCCATTAAGCAGAGATTCTGCATTCAATGTTGTAGCTTGAGGGTTTAGAAGGGGAATTAACAGTTTGTTTGGATGGTTGGCTGAAACATGGATCCTAAAGTGGCTGACATTACCTGAGCTTGAAATGCCAGAACTTCCCTGGTATAATATAGATGAGGGGATCCAGAGACTTAGAGAGATGGGAATGTTAGCATGAATTTATCATGGAAGAGCTGATCACATGCCCCACGAGTGTCTAGAAGACAAATCTTTCACAGAACCTTGAGAAATAGATTCATGAGATTAGCTCCATCATCCCTGAAAAGTTCTATAGTTACCCTTCTCTGTAGGTCAGATATTATTGTGGAAACTGCTGTCACTGAGCTAGAATCCTTAAACACATGGGGATGATCAGATCTCAAGTTGGCAGAAGCCATGAAGCAACAGTTAATCACCACAGACAAAGTGGGTGTGGCCACCATAATGGACAGTAGACTCAAAGCAGCAGTCAAAATAATCTGACACACAGAGATTTGTGGTGTTGGCTAGTAGATTGTAGGATACCTAGAAGTAAAATAGATGGCTGTCAATCAAATTCTTGTTTGAGTTGTATAAGCAGAAGAATTCTAGGTCAAGTGAACAGAAATCTAACTTGAATTACAAAAATAGAAAATCACAGCCCCTTAATCAATTCCCACACTTCAAACAATTTACAGACCCAGAGCCCCTCAAATGTAAGAAGGCCAGGTATCCTTGGGGAAAGACCCTATTACACTGCCCAAAATGTACACTGTTAACCGTCGCATGTCTCCCACCCCTACCACATTACCTTCTCTTTCCCTGCTCACAGCTATGGCCTCTTGGGGAGTCTCTACAGTCAGTTGACTGAGGATGTGAAAACTCATGCCTGGTTTACATATGGTTCTGCATGATATGCAGGGACCAATGGGAAATGAACAGCTGCAGCACTGCAACCCTTTTTGGGGATGTCCTTAAAGCACAGTGGTGAGGAGAAATACTCCTAGTGGGCAGAACTTTGAACAGTGTGCCTGATTGTTCACTTTGCTTGAAAGGAGAACTGGCCAGAGGTGTGTTTGTATACTGACTCATGGGCTATTGCTGATGGTTTGGCTAGATGGTCAGGTACTTGGGAGGAGCATAATTGAAAAATCAGTGACAAAGGTCTGGGGAAGAAGTATGTGGATAGACCTTTCTGAGTGGACAAAGACCATAAAGATAATTTCCCATGTGAATGCTCACCAGAGGGTGACTTCAACAGAGGAAGGTTTTAAGAATCAAGTGGATAAAATGACCCATCCTTTGGATATAAGTGATCCTCTTTCCTCAGCCATTCCTGCCATTGCCCTAAGGGCTCATAAACAAAGTGGTCATGGTGGTAGGGATGTAGGTTACCCTTGGGCTTAGCAACATGGATATCTACTCACCAAGACTGACCTGGCTACAGCCACTGCTGAGTGCCCAGTCTGCCAGCAGCAGAGACCCACACTCAGTCCCTGATATGAGACCATTCCCCAAGTTGATCAGCCTGCTCTCTGGTGACAGGTTGATTGCATTGGACCACTTCCATCATGGAAGAGGCAGTAATTTGTTCTAACTGGAATAGACACATACTGTGGATATGGGCTTGCATTCCCTGCATGCAATGCTTCTGCAAAAACTACCCTCTGTGGACTTACAAAATGCCTTATCCACCATCACGGTGTTCCACACAGCATTGCTTCTGATCAAGGAACCCACTTCACAGCAAATGAAGTGTGGGAATGGGCACATGCTGGGATTCTCTGGTATTACCACATTCCTCATCATCTAGATACAGCTGGGTTTACAGAATGGTGAAATGGCCTTTTAAAGACCCAATTATGGTGCCAATTAGGTGGTAATACTTTACAGGGGTGGGGAAATGTTCTCTAGGAGGCAGTTCATACTCTGAAGCAGCATCCACTCTTTGTTTCTCCCATTGCTAGGATCCATGGGTCCAGAAACCAAGGGGTGGAATTGGAGTGGCACCACTCACTATTACCCCTAGTGATCCACTAGGAAAATTTTTGCTTCTGGTCCTTGAAACCTTATGCTGTACTGGTCTATAGGTCTTAGTTCTGAAAGGAGGAGTGCTCACTCCAGGAGACACAACAATAATTCTATTGAACTGGAAATTAAGGCTGCCACCAGGCCACTTTGGGCTTCTCATGCCACTGAAACAACAGGCATGAAAGGGGATTACTGCCATCTGGGGTGATTGATCCTATCAAGGGGAACTAGGACTGCAACTGTGCAATGGAGGTAAAGAAGAATTTTCCTGGAATATAAGAGCTTCCTTAGGGTGTCTCTTAGTACTATCATGCCCTGTGATTAAAGTCAATGAAAAACTGCAACAAACCAGTCCAGGCAGAACAACCAATGGCCCAGAAACTTCAGGAATGAAGATTTGGATCACCCCACTGAGCAAAGAACCATGGCCAGCTGAAGTGCTTGCTGAGAGTAAAGAGAACATGGAATGGGTAGTAGAAGAAGGTAGTCATAAATATGAACTATGACCACGTGACCAGTTACAGAAATGAGGACTGTGATTGTATGAATATTTTTCTCTCTGTTTTGTTATGAGTATGTTTGCATTTGTACATGAGCAAATATCTTGTTTTCCTCTTATCACATGACATAAGTTACATTGTTCATGTTATAGTATTTAAGTCATAGGATATGAAGTTTAAGAGTGAATGTTACCTAAGGACTTGCATCCTATTCTGGAGAGATGTAGTGCATTTCTGGTTGTACACAGGAAAGTTGAGTATTGTTAGGTGAAATATATGTCTGTTATTGTGTTCTATTTGGAAATTAAGCATGTTTCAAGGTAATGTGCATAGCTGCCAAGTTGACAAGGGGTGGACTGTGATGGTTAGGTTCTGTTGTCAACTTGGGCCAAGTGATGATGTCCAGTTGTCTGGTCAGGCAAACACTGGCCTGACCATTGCTGCAAGAGTATTTTGTGGCTGGTTGATAAACCAGAAGCCTGGTATATTAAATCATCAGTCAGTTGATTCCATCTGTGGCTGATTATATCCATCTGTGGCTGATCACCTAAGGCATGTCTCCCACCAATGAGATAATCCCACCAGTTGAAGACTTAAGGAAGAAGAAAGACTTTTTCACTGCTTCTTCAGCCAGCAAGCCTCTCCTGTGGAGTTCATCCAGACCCTTCATCGCCGACTTTTCCATTCCCACGGTTGCACAAGATCCCTTTATAAATCTCATATTTACACATATTTATTGTTGGCTCTATTTCTCTAGAGAACCCTGACTAACACATCAGAAAAGCAGTGCCTGAAGGAAATTTATTGCATTAATGCCTATATTGAAAAAGAAGAATTATCTCAGCTCAATAATCCATTTAAAGAAACTAGAAAAATGAAGAAAATTATGCCTAATATAAACAGGAAAAAAGAAATAATGAAGATATGCATGAGAATGTTTGTTGAGTAAAACATCAAGGATGTACCTTTTCTGTGTAACTTTTTCTACAACTGCCAGTTTATTTAACATAATGTGTGACCTATTGTTTGGGACCAATTTTTCTTTATGTCATTCTTTTTGTGTCTCAGATTATTTCATCCATGAAATAAAAGGAAAAGTATTTATTGGATTTTTAAAATATTCATTGGATTTTTGTGTCCATTATTATAGAAGGAGGAACTTTATAAACTGTAAAGCACAGTAAAAATGTAATTTTTTTGGCTAGCTAGCAAACTTTTTCTCTCATGTCATAACTATTGTGGTGTTATTCTGTGCATTATCAAATATTTCAAAATTCAGAACTATTTTTAAATATCTATGTATCAGTATTTTCAAATCCACCTGATGACTGTTAACAACTAAATTGAATTTTATTGTATTACACCATATTCCTAACTTTTTTGCTGACTCTTCTATTCCAGTGGAACATATGCATTTTAAGTGATATTAAGATAAAATCTTAAGAAATTCATGCAAAATCATGGCCTGAGTTGTACAGGCAACAAGCTGTATTGATTATAAGGAAAGCCATTTTCCCCAGTGGTGGACCCAATGCCTATAAAATCTCCATTGTTTGTCTTTGAATTCAGAGATCCTGAAATTCCACTGGGCTAGAAAAAGTGAACATATTGCTTTTCTCCTGCACTCCTCAATCAGCTACAACATGCTCTCTTGGAAATCCCAGGTCATGGAGTGGTGGGGGTATAGAGGTGACACCTGAAATTAAATGAAAGTGTTGCCAAGGAGCTCATCAAGTCTACCTGGTCTCATTTGCACACTGGTGTCTCTGATGGCAGTGTTCATGAGCCACAATGTATGCAGGTGGCCTAAGGGTACAACAACTGAGGAATGGAAGGGGGCACTATGGTGTAGACAAACAGTGGACTACTGAGTGGCCACGAGAAGGAATGAAGTTGTGAGACATGCAACTAGGTGAATGACACTTAGGAGCTGTATGTTGAATGAAATGTCAGGAACAAAAAGACAAATATTATCATGTCTCACTCATATAGACGAACTATAATATAAAAATTCAGTGAACTGAAGTTGAAAGCATGGAATATGAGGTTGCTGCATATTATAAAGGGACCTAGATTGTAAACTCTTACAACAGTCATACATATTCACAAAGTGTAATTGTTAATTCTAAATTCTCAGACACTGAGTTGTTTGTATATAACATGGTCTTTCCCAGAAACTTTGGGTATTTATATGACACCTGAGACTCAGAGTTAGAGCTCTGAAGCTATGAAGGTCAGCAGTACCCCATACAGGAGCTGTTTTAAAAGTTGAAAAAGTGATCAGACATCAAGTTAGAGATATAAAGGACACTGATATGGATAGGACTAAGGTATATCAGAAGACTGTGTGAAGGATGATACCGTCCATATTTTAAAATTTCAACTTCTGTGTGAGACTAAAGGGAGAGATGTTTATTTGGTGCAAAATTTATATTTTGGGTAGTGCATTTCCTAGTTTAACTTGTATGGTCAGTTTAATTAAACACCATAAGTACATGGAATCTTGAATAGGGCGTGAGATTTCCTTGGTTTGTTCAGATTAGTGTGATGCCCAAATAAATCCCAGAGTGATCTGGACAGTGAAAAAAGAAGTATTTGTAAAGTTCCCTTGGAGGAATGACAAGAAAGGGGAAAATATTCACTTGCCCATTTAGAGAATTTCTGATATTTTCACCAGCAGTGGGGACAACTAAATCTATAGGCCGAGCCCTCGATCTTGGGGTGTGCCCTTATGAAACTTATCCCTGCAAAGGATAAGTCAAGCCTACTTAAAATTAGGCCCAAGACTCACCCCCAGAGAACCTCTTTTGTTGCTCAGATTGTGGACTATCTTTCTCTAAACTGAGCCAGTAAGCAAACTTACTACCCTCCCCCACTATATGGGGCATGGCCCTCAAGGGGGTAGATCTCCCTGGCAACATGGTACAAAAATCCTGGGATGAGCTGGAACCTAGCATCGAGGGATTAAGAAAACCTTCTTGACCAAAAGGGAGAACAGAGAAATGAGACATAATGAAGTGTCAGTGGCTGTGAGATTTCAGAGTTGAGAGGTAATCCTAGAGGTCATTCTTATGCACACAATATGTAGATATCCCCTATTTAGTTAAGGTGTAATGGAGAGGCTAGAGGGAAGTACCTGAAACTGTAGAGCTGTGTCCCAGTAGCCATGTTTCTTGAAGATGATTGTATAATGATACAGCTTTCACAATGTGACTGTGTGACTGTGAAAACCTTGTGTCTGATGCTCTTTTTATTTGGGGTGTGGACAGATAAGTAAAAAATATGGATAAAAATAAACAAATATTAGAGGGAACAAAGGTTAAAATAAATTGGGTGGATGGAAGTACTAGTGGTCAATGAAAGGATGAGGTAAGGTGTGTGATATGTATGAGATTTTTCTTTTTTCTTATTTTTTTTTTTCTGGAGTGACGCACATGTTAAAAAAAAAATGAGCATGGTCATGAATACACAACTATGTGATGACATTGTGAGCCATTGATTGTACACCATGTATGGAATGTTTGTATGTCAAGAATGTTTGTATGTTTTTTTTTTTTTCACATGGGCAGGCACCAGGAATCGAACCCGGGTCCTCGGGCACGGCAAGCAAGCATTCTTGCCTCCTGAGCCACCGTGGCCCACCCTATATGTTAAGTTTTTACAATTAAAAAAAAAAAAAAGCCTATCTGTTCTCAGATATAAACCAGTCAGGCCAACCAAGCCATCTAGGAATTACATTATTTTCTCCCCAAACTCCTGTTCCTCTTAAGTGGTTTTCTTGAGTGCTCTGTAGGCACTCAATGTGCAAGATGGTGTAAGAAACTAACTTTTTGAAATCATCAGACTTGGACCCTCAGGTTAAGATGCTCTCAGTCAGGTAGGCCACGGTGGCTCAGCAGGCAGAGTTCTCACCTGCCATGCCAGAAACCCGGAGTTCAATTCCCAGTGCCTGTCCATGCAAAAAAAATAAAATAAAGGATGCTCTCCGTCTGTTAGCTACTGACATACCCCCTGTAAGTGTGACACATGAGAGTGAGATATGTAGTATTTAGGGGGCAGAGAGAAGGAATGGCTAGTATACATCAGAAAAATCTTTCCCTAGGTCTCTTTTGGTAAATGTCACAGCCATTATCCCACCCTCAGAGGCTGGGATAATTAGAATCATGAGATCAATTCAAGGCATGGATGAAGTTAGGTCATCCTAATAGTCTATTTGGTATCTGGGGGATTCTGTCAAGATAACCCAGCAGGCTGTGTGCCTCAAGCACAGACTAATGTGAAAAAGCTCCATTACGTCTTCAGAAAAATGCTCAAATGAACACGTCTCATGGTCAATGCATTACCTGTACCTTGTAGGTCCCAATTGCAGATCCCATGACACTAATAGTAGCTTTTATGCCCCACTTCCCCTGCACAGTATTCGCTGTGTTGAGAGGTGGTGGTGCTGAGTGCATTTTGTTTTCCCTCTAGTTGCATAGTAACAAACATAACATGGGCCTTGTTGTTTTGGTTTCATTTTTAAATTAGAAAAGAGATCATTTATCTGATTTTTTCCCTTTTGTTTTCCATATCTTTATGTGCTTTAAAGTACCCACAAAAAAAAAAAAGCATTTTCCTGCTGCTCTGCTGAAACTGGAAATCTGAAGATTACCAAGCAAAAGAGGAGTTTCTCAGATATCCTATCGTCCTGGGACAGAAAAAGAGAGCTAGCATATATTAGTTGCTTCTTACATGCCAGGTATCTTCACATAGGGATGTACTGATAAAACCCTTTAGTTCTTAATCTTCTGCCTACCTGCATCCTGGGTTGGTGGCCCCAAGTCAATGGCCTATGGTACATACCTGTGCCAGCCAGAACTGATCTGGGTCTCCCATCCCCTTGACTCGTGGTATATGCCAGCCTCCTCCTCTCTGGTCACATTCTTGGCCAAGGTCCCTCATAGCCTGACACGGCCTGCACACAATGCCTTTGAGCTGAAATAACAGACCCAGTGATGCCAGCAGTTAATAGTGAACAGGAGATCTCTATTTCAAGTAGAAAAAGAAAAGAGTCGAATATTTGTTAGCATTGTAGGCCTTCCTGTGTGAAGAAGACTTTGAGACAGAGATTTGAAGAAGGAGTTTGATTTGGGAATGCTTTCAAGATAAACATCCCCGACGGAGGGAAGGAAGCAGAATTTGTCAGAAGGAAAATGTTTTAGTTTCCTATCGCTACCATAACGAGTGATCACAAGCTTTTGTGGCTCAAAATAGCACAGCCTTATTATTTTACAGCCCTAAAGAATAGAATTCTGACACGAGTCTCACTGAGTTAAAGTCAAGATGTCAGGAGGGCTGACTTCCCCTGGGAAGAATACAGGGGAGAACCCCTATCCTTTCCTTTTCTGGCTTTTAGAAGCTGTGTGCACTCCTTGGCTCCTGGGTCCCTTCTTCTATCTTCAAATCAAGCAATGATCAGTTGAGTCCTTCTCACTCCATGTCACACTGACAACCACTTCCATCTGCCTCTGTCACTTTTGAGGACACTTGCAATTACATTGGGCACAGACTATAATCCAGAATAATCTACCTGTCATGAAGTCAGATGATTAGCAACCCTCATTCCATCTTCAACATTAATTCTCCTACTAATGTTTTCTAGTTTGTTAGCTGCCAGAATGCAATATACCAAAAACAGAATGGCTTTTAAAAAGGGGAATTTAATGAGTTGCTAGTTTACAATTCTAAGACCAAGAAAATGTCCCAATTAAAACAAGTCTACAGAAATGTCCAATCAAAGGCATCCAGGGAAAGATATCTTGGTTCAAGAAGGCCGATGAAGTTCAAGGTCTCTCTCTCTCATCTGAGAAGGCACATGGTGGACACAGTCACTGTTTGTCCCTCAGCTGGAAGGGCACATGGCGAGCACAGCGTCATCTGCTAGCTTTCTCTCCTGGCTTCCTGTTTCATGAAGCAACCTGGGAGGCATCTTCCTTCTTCATCTCCAGAGCGCTGGCTGATGGACTCTCCATTTCATGGTGCTGCAGCATCCTCTGCTCTTTCTGAATCTCCTTCATTATCCAAAATGTTTCCTCTTTTATAGGACTCCAGAAACTTATCAAGACCCACCCAAATGGGTGGAAATATGTCATCACCTAATCCAGTTTAACAACCACTCTTGATTAAATCACATCTCCAAAGGGATGCTCTAATTACAGATTCAAACATACAATACTGAATAGGGATTAGAAGAAACACTGCCTTTACAAAATGGAATTAAGATTAAAACATGGCTTTTCTAGGGTACATACATCATTTCAAACCAGCACACCATGTGTGGTGGTTTGAAGCTGCGTTTACCTAAGGAAAACAGGCTCCTTAAATTTAATCCATTTCTGTGAATGTAAACCCATTATAAGTGGGACCTTTTGATGAGGTTACTTCAGTTAATGTGTGGCCATCAATTAGGATGGGTCTTGATCCTATTACTGGAGTTTTTTTAAATGTTTTTTTTATTGTGAAATATAATATAAATACAAAAAAGCAATAAATTTCTAAGTACATTTTTACAAGTAGTTATAGAACAGACTCTAAAGTTTGGTACGGATTATAGTTCCATGATTTTTCATTTTTTCTTCTAGCTTCTCCAAGACAGTGGAGGCCAAAGGAAATATCATTATAATGATTCAGCAGTCATACTTACTTGTTAAATCCTATCTTCTCTGTTATATCCCTCCTTCTCCTTTTTTCTTTTTTGTGAAAAATAACATATACCCAAAAAAGCAATAAATTTCAAAAGTGCATTGCAATAATCAGTTGTAGAACAGATTTCAGAGTTTGACATGAGCTATAATTCCACAATTTTAGGTTTTTACTTCTAGCTGCTCTAAGATACTGGAGACTAAAAGAAATATCAACATAATGATTCAGCAATCATACTTGTTTATTAAACCTTACCTTTTCTGTAGAACTCCATCAACCCCTTTGATCTTTTTCCCACTCTTAGGGGTATTTGGGCTAGGACCATTCTAACTTTTCATGTTGAAAGGGGATGTTGATAATTTGGGACAGGGGGATGGAACTAGTTGATATTCTGGAGAGGCTGGCTCCTCTGCATTTCAGGACTTATCTGGTCCAGGCACCCATCTTGAGGTTGTAGGTTTCTGGAAAGTTATCCTAGTGCATAGACTCTGTAGAATCTTATATAATACTCTAAGTATTCTTCAGGATGGGGAGAAATGGTTTTGGTTGGGATTTGGCAAGTTATGATAGATAGCAATGTCTAACTGAAGCTTGTGTAAGAGTCACCTCTAGAGTAGCTTCTCGACTCTATTTGAACTCTGTCAGCCACTCATACCATATTTGTTACACTTCTTTTCCCCCTTTTGGTCAGGATAGCATTGTTGATCCCACAGTACCAGGGCCAGGCTCATCCCTGGGAGTCATCTCCCATGCCACCACGGAGACTTTCACCCCTGGATGTCATGTCTGACCTAGTGGGGAGGGCAATGGTTTCACCTGCACAGTTGGGCTTAGAGAGAGTGAGGCCACATCTGAGCAACAAAAGAGGTTCTCAGGATGTCATTCTTAGGCCTACCACAGGTAAGCTAAGTTTCTCCACTACATACGTAAGCTTCACAAGACCAAGCCTCAAGATTAAGGGCTTGGCCTATTGATTTGGGTGTGCCTAATGTTTGACACAGTATCTGGGGTTTCCCTGGAGGTAAAGTTTAATAGTTTCATGTTTTTTCTCCCATCCCTCAAGGGACTTCACCAATACATTTTTGAGGGGAGGGTGCATAGTCTGGGAATTGAACCTGGGTCTCCCACATGGAAGGTGAGCATGCCAGTACTTTTTGATTATCAGCTTAATATATTCTAGGATGTATTCAGGTATTACATTAAACTATACAGGACTAAAGGCTCTCATTCTTATTCTGGGCTCCCTATGTTTGGATTATTTAAATGATCTATCCAGACAAGTTTAGTTAGATTATGTGCTACAGAAAATTTAGATTCTGGATAAAATAAACCTTTCTTACTTTGGTCTCAAAGAGTAGGTAAAGTTCTAAAATACAGACAATGTCTTCCTTACCCCTGTATTCTGAAATACATTAATCCCGACCTGACTGAATTCGTTCTCACCTCTCAATACCAAGTTATACAGATAAAACAGCCTCTCAAAATCCAGAAACAACAATTACTGCCCTGGACTAAATGTGATTGCTATAAGAGCTCACAATCTAGGCCCCAGTTTTCTTATAAGTATTTTCTAAATGGCATCATACAATATTTGCTCTTTCATTTCTGGCTTATTCTGCCTCACCTAATGTCCCATCGATGTCACATCGTTGCATGCCTCACAGCTTTGTTCCTTTTTGCAGCAGCACAATGTTGTTCAACTATATATATACACCATTGTTCACCAATCTGCTTCTCAGCAAGTGCATTTTCCAGCCACCTCCATCTACTGGGTCTCATGTATTATGTCCAAAGTCAACAGTCCATCAACACTCTCAATTTTAGATAATTTTATTCTTCCCAAGGGAAAGATAACCAATGAACATACCCTCACCAAATAGAAAATCCAAACCTCCCTCTACCTCTTCACCCTCTCCCCATTATGTACCCCTGGTATTGCTGTGGTACTGTTAGTATTGCTGCAGTACTTTGATGCTTTCCTGTGAAACGTAGCCCATAGCATGCTGTATCAGTTTTCACCCATACCCCAAAATTATGCACTCTTTGACAAAATTCATACCTTTGCAGTAGTTTATGCAAGAACTTATTTATATTTGTGGTGTTAATTGATGAGACACATGAGTCTATGCAACCCCTTTCAATCATGTTCTCCTTCAGTATGGTAATATCACTTATACACCCACTAGGGAACCTCTTTCACTTCTATCTGTTCCCTTACAATTAAGTTCAACCTCATTAGCTAACTGTTCACCCATCTCAGGCTTCTGTGTATTGCTAGGTTCCCCAATATTCTGTATTTTAAGCCTCTGATTTTGCCTTTACCATGGTCATAAAAGTGGAATCATACAGCATCTATCCTTTTATGTCTGGCTTATTTCACTTAGCATTAAGTCCTCAGGCTCATCATCTTATCACATGCTTCAGGATGTCATTTTGTCTTACTGCTGCATAATATTCCATTGTATGTATATACCACATTTTTTAAATCCACTCCTCTGTTGATAGGCACTTCAATTGTTTCTATCTTTTGGTGATTGTGAATATTGCTTCTATGAACATCGGTGTGCAAATCTCTGTTTGTATCACTGCTTTCATATCTTCTGGGTATATACCAAGTAGTGGTATTGCCAGGTCACAGGGCAACTCGATACATAGTTTTCTGAGGAACTGCCAGACTGTCTTCCACAGTGTCTGTACCATTTATACATACCCACTAGCAGTGCATAAGTGTCCCAAATTCACCACATACTCTCCAACATTTGTAGTTTCCTGTTTGTTTAATAGCAGCTGTTCTTATAAGTGTGAGATGGTATCTCATTGTAGTCTTGATCTGAATTTCCCTTATAGCTAATGAGAATGAGCATCTCTTCATGTACTTTTTAGCCATCTGTATTTGCTCTTCAGAAAAATGTCTATTCACATCTTTAGCCCATTTTATAATTGGGTTGTTCTTTTGTTGTTCAGTTGTGTCATTTCTTTATGTGTAGAGGATATCAAACCTTTATCCAATATGTGATTTCCAAATATTTTCTCCCATTAAGTTGGCTGCCTCTTCATCTTTTTGAAAAAATGTTTTGAGACATAAAAGCATTTGATTTTGAAGATTTCCCATTTATCTATTTTTTCTTTTGTTGCTTGTGTTTTGAGTATAAAGTTTGGGAAACTACCTCCTATTAGTAAGTCTTGAAGATGTTTCCCTACATTTTCTTCCAGGAATTTTATGGTACTGGTTCTTATATTTAGGTGTTTAATCCAATTTGAGTTAATTTTTGTATAGAGTGTAAGGTAAGGGTCCTCTTTCATTCTTTTGGCTATTGATATCCAGTTCTCCCTCTCCCCTTTATTGAAAAAACTATTTTGTCCCAGTTCAGTAGATTTGGGAGCCTTGTCAAAGATCAGTTGACCATAGATTTGGTGGTCTATTTCTGTGCTCTCAATTCAATTCCATTAGTCAATGTTTCTATCTTTGTTCCAGTACCATGCTGTTTTGACCACTGTGGCTTTATAATAAGTTTTAAAATTGGAAAGTGTTAATTATCCCACTTAGTTCTTCTTTTGGGGATGCTTTTAGCTATTTGGGGTCTCTTTCCCTTCCAGATGAATTTGGTAACTAGCTTTTCTAAGTCTTCAAAGTAGGTTGTTGGAATTTTGATTGGTACTACATTGAATCTGTAGATGAATTTGGGTAGAATTGACATCTTCACTAAATTTAACCCTCCTATCCATGAGCAGGGAATATCTTTCCACCTATTTAGATCTTCTTTGATTTCTTTTAGCAACATTATGTAGTTCTCTGTGTACAGGTCTTTTAGTTCCCTAGTTACGTTCATTCCTAGACACTTGGTTCTTTTAGCTGCTATTTTGATGAAATTTTTTTCTTTGATTGACTCTTCAGTTAGGTCATTACATGTGTATAGAAACATTACTGATATTTGTATGTTAATTTTATAACCTGCCACCTTGCTGAATTTATTAATTCAAGTAACTTTGTTGTAAATTTCTCATGATTTTCAAAGTATTATCATGTCATCTTCAAATAATGAAAGTTTTACTTCTTCTTTTCCAACTTGATGCTTTTTATTTCTTTTCCCTGCCTGATTGCTCTAGTTAGAACTTCTAATACAACTTTGAATAATTGTGGTGACAGAGTGCATCCTTGTCTTGTTCCTGATCTTGCAGGGAAAGCTTTCAGTCTCTCTCCATTGATTACCATGCTGGCTATGGGTTTTTCATATATGCCTTTTTTATCATATTGAGGAAGTTACCTTTGATTCCTACTTTCTGAAATGTTTTTATTAGAATGGAGTACTTTTTAAGTAGAGTGACATTCAGACAGAGATACAGCCACAGGAAGTAAGAAGCAGAAATCAGCGGAACTTGAAAGACAACAAGAGGCCAGGAGAGACTCTCATGCACCCTGCCATGTGGCAAGCTAAGGACCAAAGATCCCCTGTAGCCAGCTCCTGAATGCCCTGGCCTTTGGAAAGAAAGCCTCGCCTTGATGACACCTTGATTTGGACTTTTTCCACGGCTCAAACTGTGAGTGAATTAATTCCCATTGTTTAACCCAATCTATTTCATGACATTTTCTTCAGCAGTCAAGGAAACTAAAACACCATGTAACACAATATATTTGGTAGTTTAGAGGATTAGAATGTGGACATCTTTAGGCGGTCATTGTTTGGCTTCCCCAGAGAAGTTGAAATGAATGCAGTTATCCTACAAAGAAGAAGAACCTTCAAAATTGTCCTGAATTGGGACAAAGCTGACAAGGTCTTCTTGGCCCTCTTGGAACAATCCTTGAATGTGACTCACCCCTGGAAAGGGGACATAATCTTTGCAAGGTATCTCTTTCCATAAGGGAACACCCCCATACAGGGCTACAGCTGAGAACCATCACTTCTTGGGCCACCAGTGACTGGATAAGGGATGTTTCTGCCTTGAAATAGTATGAAGAGGACCTTGGTAACCACAAATAGCATTCACTACATTTAAAGTAAGATGTTTCCCCCCCATCTAAAATTGTGTGACTATAATTTAATGCAACTGGTGGTAGCTACTAATTATTTACTACAAAGAATAAGTTGTACCATTGGTTTACCATGCCCCAGCTAAGTTTCCAAAATAACTTTGGCCACATTCTACCTCTGCGTTTATGTAGAGTTAAGTTATATTAATTGTCTTAAAATTTCATTACTCTGTGTATTTTTCTTAATGACAAAATAGAACAAGTCCTTTGGCTGTTTTAAAGCTGCAAAGTCTGTTTTTCCAGGATATTCATTATTTTATGATCAATGCCTGTATAATTTGTATAATTAAGAATACAATGGGTGGGGCAACAGTGGCTCACTGGCAAGGATTCTCACCTGCCGAGCTAAAGACCCAGGTTCGAATCCCAGAGCCTCCCCATGCCAAAAAAAGAATATATCCCAAGTAATAAAATACACTTTTAAATCTTCCTTCTCAAACCTCAATTTTCTCATCTCTAAGACATGCAAAATTTTGTTTTTCAAAGGTAAGATATAAATTACCTTTATAGTACCTGGGGCATCATAGTTGTTCAATAATTTGCAGCTATTATAATAGGACATACTATGTAATCCCAGTTGTTTATTTGCCAGTTTCCCAACTAAAAGACTGTAGCATGAAGGCTGAGATGCTGTGTTAGTCGTTTTATCCCTAGTCTCAGCACAGAACTTGGCATATAGCAACTGCTTAACACAAGTTGGTTGAATCACAAGCATTGATTGCTCAGGTGGCTGATTGAATAAATGGAGAAACAAACGCATGATACCATTTCCATCCCCAATTCCTTAGCCTGGCCTTCAAGGTCTTCTATAATGTTTCCTCCATAGAACATTCCAACTTACCTGCCATTCCTACCCAATTCAGCCTTTCTGCTCCAGCTGGACTAGTCTCCTTATTTCTTCCAGCCTAAACAAATAGCACAATAAAATCTGACTACACAGTTGTATGTCTTCCCTCCTTCCCTTTCCTATTCAAACCCAACCCAGGTCTCAAAGTCCAAATCTTCATCTTGCCATGAAGACTTCCCACCTCACTGTTATTTAGCTCACATTTATTAATTAATATTAAGATCTTCCTACGTGTCTACCAATATTTTTTGCCTCACTTTATTCATGTAAGAATAGGGATAATTAGAGTACTGATCCTATAGGGTTTTTTCAGGATTAAATGGGAAAATACACTTAAAGTGCTTTGCACACTACATGCCCCATGTGTTGATCATACATTTATGCATTACCTCAGTTAATGCTCACAACAGCCTAGGAAATTGGTGCTGTTTTAACCATCATTTTACAGAGAAGAGATGGAACAAATTGTTCAAATACATTCAGCTAGTGTTGCCTGAGCAGGGATTCAACCCCAGGTCTGTCTGAGAGCTCCCTCATTTACCACCTGTCAATGGAAAGTAGCTGTGAAACGGGCCTCGCCATTTTAAGCTTTTTCCTCTCAATACAGATTCTCAGGGTGTGCTCTCTCTGTCAAACATGAACATAAAAGGAGTCATTGAAAGTGATGTACAGTCATTTTTCTAGCTAGAAATGGGTGATATTAGAAATATGGTTGCAGTTTAAACCAAGAACATATGGATGTGATTTAAATGTGAATTTAGCAAGTCAAAGAGAGTGAACAATCAATGAAGGAAACCTTTGTTTTTCTATAGCTTATATAACAGGTGACTGACCAGAAATCTCTTCAGCTCGTCATCTCTACAGCTATGTCAATTGTGTGTAATAAATGCACTTGTCCATTTTAAAATGTCTTTTTAAATTCTTCAAGTCATGATAAAATGTAGCATATCTTTTTCAGATAATGGTTGTTTTTCTTACA